>VYZM01008461.1:56531-101401 GCA_013398915.1 Dromas ardeola | reverse complement strand
AAAAAGCCTCCTCAACAATCAAATAAATAATTTTTCTGCCAGTTTGTTTATATTAAGTAGAAATGCTGAAATGGAACTGATTCAAATAGAATTGACCATGTTACATCAGACTTCAAAATCTGTTAGCTCTGCTGGAAGCATAAGAACCTATATATTTACCTTTGAAAGTTTTATTTTCTGCAAAGTAAACAACAGTTGGGCAATTTAATTTCAAGGGAAGTGACATTTGTTGTTATGGTTTTTTTACATAGATTCCCGCAACAAACTAAAATTTAAAGACAACATTTTCTTCTTGGCAAAATGGCCCTGGATAAAGATGAATAAAATCTGAGATAAGAATAAAATTGACATCTACATGAAAAGATAATACCATTCCCTCTTACAGAGCTTAAAGATTCACAAATCAGAAGTAGTGTGTACGTAAACAGAGATTTAGATAGGAGGGCCAAATATCTACTCTGTTCTGGGAAAGGGTTGTAGATCTCTCTTAACCAGAGACTGGATGCCAGGAAAAGAAATTGTACGTGGTGGAATTGAGGACTGAGAAAGGATAGAAAAAATTGCCTTGAGTACAAGTAAAGACTAGGTCTTTCTAAAAATACTCCTAAAGAAAAACAACTCACCTCCACATCAACTAGATGAGTCTTGAAATGATTGAGCATCCCTTTTCCTTTGAGAGCAAAATGCTTTGTTTTGTGGTTTTGATTATATTTTTTTTAAATAAAATATGTTGAGAGAGTCTGGCACGAGGTCATTTGACCGTATTAAGTTTACTGTAAAGTTAATGCGAAGAGACTATAAAACCACAGAACTCTGCTGAACAGGTCAGGGAAACCATAATTTTGGAAAAAGCAGCCCCTTCAGTAAATAAAATAATTTAAACATAATCAGGGAAAAAAAGCCTGACTTGGCAGAGTCTGTGATAAATGAGGTACAGCTAGATCCAAACCCTTTCCTTTGGCCTGCGGAGGAAGTGTCTTGGAGTAGCACGACTTAGCCCTCTGAATAATATCGTAAATATAAAGAGCTTCCTCATCGCACCATAATTTTTGCAGCAGTGCACCACTTTGCTTCTTGTACATGTCAAAATTTCTGTCCTTGTTACTTTTTCCCAGCACTTGCCAAGTGTTTAAAAACCAGAAACCTATTCCTGGCCTGTCTGCTCCCCGTGGCTTTCAGACATGCGGCACCAACAGGGTAATTGCTGCACTACCCACCTAAATCACAAGGGTTTTCATGGGGAGCCTGAGGGTTTCCAGCTCATATTCATGGGCACAGAGGAAATCTTGAGAAGCGTTTGGGAGGAAGTTTAAGAATTAACCCCATTGCAATCCCTTCTTAGCAAGGTGATTAAATGGGGTGTGATAATTATTCACCATTTTGAAGGGAAAAACCCCACCCCTTGTCCCAAAACTGCAATCACATCCAAGTTTCTTAGCTGTATGAGGGAGCCTGGGCTTTATCTTCCAAAAGCTTTCTGGGCACAGCAGCACACATTTAGGTGCCTTTTCATTAAAGCAGCAGAGGTCTATTAGTATATCTGTCCCACTGAGATTTTCTTTTTGCCAGAGAACAATTACCTCCCATATCTCTGAACTGTCATCCAGCCTTACTAAAACAGGCTCCCGCATGTGTCCCACAGAGTTTTCCGAGGGAATAACTCAGCGTAGGGAGGTCAAGCCATCACTTCAGTAGAGGACCAATTCACTAGAATAATTATTTTCAGACAAAGCAGAGAGTTCATATTCATGTCAGCTGAGATCATTGTCAGTATTACACCAACTCCTCCTAGGATTTGCAGCCCCACTGTGCGCGATGTGGTACAGAACAAGCAACCCAGGAAGAACACAGCATAACTGGGAGTCCCTGTAAGGTGCAAGAAGCAGGGGACTGAAAATAAACAGTGCATTTTTATTTCTGCCATCTAGGAACCAACTCTAAGTTGCATATATTAATGAAGTATGTGATTTTAAAATGTCATACTATTGGGGTTATACTCACTAAAACAGAAAGCAAGAAGATATTAATGAGAGAGGTCACCTGCCTACACAAACAGGAATTCTGCCTGGTTTGGCCCAGTGCTATTAATGAAATCAAGACAGGAAAGACTGGAATGGCATATGGCTGACAGATGCAAGCATGTAATTTGATGGTGCAGTGGAAAGAATTACTCAGTACATCATTATCAATTTCATATTTTCCAGTTTCTTAGGAGAAAAAGACCTCACTTCTGGTTCAGCCGTTTCGAAGTTAACCTTTCCATGAAGGCAGTATGTGTGTGTTGTTTTTTCAAATGTAAGCTTTATGCATAAGTTACAGCACTATACAACAAGATGGTTAGAAAGGACTTCATGAAGTCATGTAGCGTGTGCCCAGGTCCAACTTCAGTCTTGTAATTTCTGATTGATGTTTGTCCAACCTGTAGTTAAAGACATTCCCTTTTTCACAAATCTAAGACAATATCTCATTTTCTTTACTTTTAGATTGTTTTTTGTTTGGGTTTTGTTTTTTGCTCGGGTTTTGTTTTTTGCTCTAGCACCTGATCTCTAACTCTGTTGTTGCAATTAAAGCTCACTGAGCAAAATGCTCAATGAACTCAGAGGGTTTTGCTCTATTTTTGAAGGTCTGAGAACAGATTATTCCTTCAAGCTTTGTAAAAAAAAAAAAAAAACCACAAACAAAAAAACCCTATAACACTCTTTAATATGAAGAATCCAACTTGATATCTCCTTCTATTTTGAAGTTGAAACATTGATAACCACGTCCAGAGAGCAGCTTATCTAGAGATGATCAAATTTTCACCCAACCCAGTTTCCTAAAGACCATGTTTCCCTAGTTAATTCACAAGAATTTCATGTGAAATAATGTCAAAAGTTCTCTTCCGTTTTAGGGCATCATAATGCTGTCCAGCCAGAGCTCTAAATTCACAGATAAATACTTAATGCTCTAGCTAAGTTAACTGCAGGCTATGGAAGATGGCCAATAGATCATTCAAACTATTTTCATTATTAAAAATTGTAGGCAGTGACCCTGCATGGCTTCTCTTTCTTGCTCCATCTTTATTTTACAGGATGCATCACTTGGAGGAAAGCCCAGAAAGATTATGGGATGGTGGTATACAACTAACCAGGTCCACCTCACTTTTTGGCCAATGTATTTCAGTCCAATCCAGTCTCCTCTTTCACATCACTGAAGTTGGTACTTGACTTTCACTTGGCATTGCAAAGTGAGCAGCAGCTTGAATTCTGAGTCATCTGGCAGGGATTATCCTCTCCAAAACAGCAAGTTCAAAGTTTCATCCCCTCCACTTTTCCTGTCTATTTTTCCGTCCACAACATGGGTGGTTGTGGAAGAGTGAAAAAGGAATTCTTCTGTTCAGAAATTAATATAGTGCAGACATTTTTTTTTCAGAAGAGCATTAACTGTACCCTACATTAACAGCTTAGATATCAATCTGAATAACAGGTATAGGTTTTCTTGTCTGGTAAATTACATACACCCTGGAATATAAATTACAACAACCTGAAAGCATAGGGAAATGGGATTTGCTAACTGGAGCCACGGTCCAGTCTTACTTTGCTTTAATTTAAGTTACCTTAATCAATTATTTTCCAAAGAGAGATTTATCACATTTAGCTGGTTAGGCTGCAAGTGTTTGCTTCACAGGTAGCTAATATACACATTTAACAATTAGAAGAAGAGCACTCTACTAGATGTTAATTACTTGAGGTTTTTTCCCTCTGCTACAAAACGTAGCTCAATCAGATATTTAGCTTGTTTAGACCAAGCAGTAGGTGCATTCACCTAGAAGCTTACCTGTAAGCAGCTAAAAGGTGATTCTACAAGATCTGTACTGTCTGTAATTGGAAACACCTAAAGGCAGAGTTCTGGTTCACATATCCGTCACATCCTGAGGGAACCAGCTGAGTCCCTACACATTTTTCTAGAGTGAAATGAAATTCAAACCAAGAGCAAAAGGACACATCTCCTAAGGATTCTCTTTATACTTAGCTGAGCCTGTTCTCATGCAAGCAACCCCGACACGTGCGCATGTACCAGCTCAGCCATCCATACCTCTAAGGAAACTTGCCCATCCCATGCCTTTACTGCATCCCCCAGTTGCTTTTCAGAAACACGGCTTCTGTACCGTGATCTCCTGTGCAGATGCACAATACCACATTACTGTATGCAAAGCCCAGTGATGAGAGATTGTTTCGCTAGCAATGCATCCAGCCCTTTTCAACGAGGGTATACAACCGTGTGACTTGTAGTGAACTTTCCCTGTATGACTCACAGGCTGAATTTCCACCCACCCCTTTTCCCCCCTCCCCATTAGCAAGCTGCCCCAGAGGGGGAAAAAAAAAAGTAGAGGGGGAGAAGTGGCGACGTTTCCGCCTCACTGAATTCTGCACACGCCCCGACTCAAAAGCATTAACGGAGAAGGAGAGAGTCTGGAAAGTGCTCTCGCAAAGCTGCCTTTGTGCGCGGGTTTAGACCACAGAGGAACGGGTCAGGTATTTGCTCATTAGCTGTTACACTCCCCGTGCTGAAGCACAACATCTTCTGACCACTGCTCACATTTTGGCAGCTACAGAAAGAGGCTACGACTGGAGCTAATGCCTGAAATCTGAGGCACAGCCTTGAAGGAATTTTCTTGTTTTGCCTTCCGCACAGCAAATCAGATTAACTCTAGCTTAAGCCTGATGTTTTATATTAACATGTCATTTGTCTACGTACCACAAAAAAGTGTTCCTCAAGTTAGAAAAGGGCCGTGTTTGGGGTCATTAGTTTCAAAGTCTGGAAATGAATCAGCAGTTTTGAAATCACACAGACAGACCAACCAGGCACTGCAGCAAAACATGGCCTGGGACAGCTCTTCTGCTTGCCTCTCCGGTTAAAAACACCATGAGCTAAGGCTCTTGTCTAAAAACAATCTTTGGGTATTTCAGTAGAAAAGAAGTGATTCAGGATCACATGCCCTTAGGCTGAGGTTTACAAAAAATCTGATGATACAAGGCTGTGCCAAACAGAACCGGCTGCGAACAAACCTTCCCCGGGAAGGGAAGGAGCTGAATCACAAAACAGCAGAAGCAGGACTGAAGCCCTGTGTCTTTATCCTAAATTTGCAGAATACCTCCGTGAGAGATCTGGTATATTATTCAGAAAAGCTCCTCCTGAGCCATCTCCTTGGATGAGATAGCCCTCTACTTTGCCTGGTTCCAAATAATGACATCTTTAAAATCCCAATCAGAGATGTTGACAGAAGGAGACAAATCCCACGCCAGGCCTGTAAAAGGGCTACCAGTGCTTAAACAGATATCTCTGCCAGCACCACTTTGATGGAAATAGCCTCTGAAGACCCACGAGGCTTGCTATGCCTCTGGCTTTTACACCTCCTAGGCCTGGGCCACCACACTTCACAGAGAGTGCCGCATCCTTCAGTTTTGTGGCGTCCCAGGGCCTCACCAGTAAGGACTCCCTGGCTAGGAGACAACAGTCCTCCTGGCACTCAGGCTCCGGCCAGCTACAGTGTGCTGTCCAGAGGCTTTGGTGGAGAACAGCAAAATCAAGTTCAAAAGCACCAGCCTCCTAGTCGAAACTGCTCAGGCAAGGAGATGTTGCTCAGTGCAGATACAGCCCTTGCAGGATTCTCATGCGTACCCTCTTACATCCAAAAGCTTTGTCTTGAGCTCTTACATAACCCTCTTTACATGTATTGTCTCCTACCCTCTTTAAATGTGGGAAGGGAGGACAATGCAGGATGGTTTAAGGACTCCCTTTTAAACTGCAAGTTGGCTTTGGCCATGAACCTTTCACATTAACCCAGAGTTATCTGATATACATCCAGATAAAGCCTTGCTGGTAACTTGTCCTAACTCTTTATTTCCCAGCAAATAACAATCTAGAAATGAGCACTTTTTCATTGAAGTAATGCAGCCATTCCTCTTGTCCTGCACGCAGATAATCCCCCTGAGCTATTGCTCCATATGCTGATGGCTGTGATGAAAGGCCAAATAAATAATTGGGCTGGGTGCTACCAGTGAAACCCTTACAAGGCTGAAAGAATCAAGTCCAAAACCCAAGCATAACAAGAAGGGTGGTATACACTCCACTGGGTCCAAATTCATAACACTCCAGGTGATGTCAAATGGCTGCTAGGTGACAAGGTCATGCCTTTTTTTTTAATCTGTTCCAAAACATAGACTGAAAGATTTAAGCCTTATTACCTTGCAATTCTCATCCAAATGAATACAGAATAAGCATTATCTATAATAACATTTTGCTGTAAAAATATGTTTCCCCCCCACCCCTCCAGATTTTGGCCTCTTCCTTTATGCACAGGAAGATTGCATTTCTTTCAACAAAAAAATATTGAACCTACTAAAATTTAGGTAAGAATACAAACCAGAACTGGACATTGACTGAATAGGATCTTAAAAGGATTTTTTGTAGCTCTTCGTTCATTGAAAGAGAAGATAGAGATGCTGAGACTTTAAATATGTAATTGCCTAAAGGCATATGAAGGAAGCCATGCAAGTGACTTACTTCCAAATGATTTTAGCAGGTCTTCAACCTTGCAGCTCTTATTGAACATATGCTCAGCACGTTGTACAGCAGTATTCCTCATAGAAGTTAGTAGCCTGTAAACAGGGATCTCTCTAGCATCTAGCTCCCACTCCTTAATACCTTGGACATAGTTTCCTCTCATTAATTCAGCGAGCAGTTAAACAAAACTCTAAAGAGAAGCTAATGTAAGAAAATATTCATCTGAGTGCAGAAATAGATAAAAATAGAAGTCCATTACACACTTGTATTTTTCTTCCCTTTTACGTATTGCAGATCAGCCCATGTTACCACTTTCCCTTATTGTCCACCCCTGCCCAAATCAATGATGGAGCAAATATTGATTATCACAGGCAAACCTAGAACAGATGACAAGCAAGCAACAGATTTTTTTGCAAGCAGATTGAGAATATGGCCTATGCTCTTCCTGCAGTTCTAAAGGTCTTTTTTAGTCCTTTTGATTTAATAATTTTTATAGCTGATGAACAATTTGGCTTCAGAATCTAAGAAAACCAAGAGCCTAAAGCATAACATTAATCCACTCAACCATTATAGCAGTCCTTATTTACTTATGTCTTTTTTTAAAAAAAACACAAAAAACCTACAACATATCTTGCAAACTAGAGAAAACTCTGACCACTATGGTAGCAACACAATAGGTTATAAATAGACTATAAATAGACTGTTATTTTTAGAGCTCTGTGTTTCTTAATTGCCTATAAACTTACCCAGTTGTGAGCACTTTGTGAAGACTGATGAAAGAATGCACTCTCCAATTTTCCACGGGGCATAGAGACTCTACATTATATCTTGTGGATGGGATGCTGACATTAACTGACAGAAGCAAAAACACAGCAAGACAGATATTTTTAAATGAGAGAGGAGAGGAAGAAGGAGCCCTATTAACTCTCCCCCCGCCCCCAGCTCTGCCCTACTGGGCTCAGCTGTGGCTCACAGGTATGAAGAGTTGAGGGTGCCTATCAGACCTCAACCCTGGCTGAATTTCAAATCACCTCTGGTAGGACCTGGATCTCTGTGGATTTGAATGTAGCAACCTAGAAACCAGTTTTTGTCCTCATCAGGTATATACCCTGCTGATGACTGATGCAGCATGCAGCCTCAGTCAAATAGTAAAATCCTTTTCACCTTAGAAACAGTCGTTATGAGACAAAAAGTGTCTGTGTGTCTGGATCTGTGTGCCTACTCATCATTAACAGACAGATTGAAGTGACTGATGTCACAATTTTAATAACAGAAGCCAGAAACACCAAGCAAAACATTGACAAGAGGAATTCGTTAGCAGAGATTTTACAAGACCCTTAGGAGAAAAAACAACCTTAACAAAGACAAATGCAATTATTGAGAAAATTACTGGGTGTTATGCGATGTTTCTTTTGGTCCATGGCACCAGTGAGTTAAACACTTCAGACTGGACCAGCAGTCTTCTGAGAGGTGCTGTTTCTTCCTGGGAAACAAATAACCACTGCTGAATGCCCTGTGACCTTCCCTGGGCGGTCTCTTCTGGGCAGGCTTCCCTGCCCGCCTGCTGTACCTGTCACAGCCCTCTTAATTTCTCTCCAGTCTTGCTGCCCCCGCAACACTGCACATGTGTTTCTACCTCGACTTCTCAAGTGCTTCCACCATTTTCCTTCTGGTGAGTCTCCTCTTGTTTCCAAGTCCTTCTCCCTGTCCTCTGAAATTCCTCAGCTTTACCTCAACTACCCTCTTCACCCTGTTTTTGTGACCTGATGACCATGTATTTTCAAAAAGATTTTTTTTTTCTACTAGAACTGAAGCACCCCCTTGGTTTGCATGGCTCAAGGTTGCTTTGCAGCAGTTTGATCCTGTAGTGCCCATCCAGCCTCTCCATCAGGGCTCATGGACTCTGAGAGGGAATCCATACGACCCATGCAACAGTATGCGTGAAAGCATCAACTTCCCAGCTGAGGAGAAGTCACTGACAAAAAGTATGGCTACTCATTTAAAAGCATTCATTTATATACTCCTTTTTTTTTGCAACAGAGATACCCAGACAGCATGCACACAGCCCGCTTTCTCAGGAATTTGAACAGTTCTCTAAGGCCGGATCTGTCTCAAGTATTTTCTTTGGTTTGATAGGTGAGGCGGGGAGCCAATGCCTAGGTGTTGGCCAAGGACATTTCACTAGAAAATGAGCAGCAATGCAGAATTTATTCAAAGATGTAGCAAGCTTTGCACAGCTGTAAAAAGAAGTTTTATCACTATGAGTAACAGTGCCATCTGCTGACTCCCGCTATAACCATATTGGGAGGGTTCCATAATAGATAATTAAGCAATAAATTTTTCCAAAATCCAATATCTTTTCACAGAAAACAGCTGCTGTTAGGGTGTTTATAAGTCATCTTATAGGGTTCTAGGGTAAAAATAATTTTCAGTATGACTTCTGAAGTCAAGAAATCCTCAGCTGTTTTCTTATGGACCTGAGGGACAGCAGAGTCTTTTATTAAATTTTGCTCTGGCGTCTGTAGGATATTTGAATTACGTTATATTATTACACAAAGCATCAGAAAGCTTTGCGTAGCTCTCCCCAATCTGCTACGTCTCTAAGTGATTTCCTGGGCCTGATGAACTGAGAGCCTACCTTTCCAGATGGAAGCAAGACCCTTGAGGTTTGCAGACAATATCAAAGCATCAGTGTCTGAACTCAGCTATTTGGAAGAGAAGCTGTCGCTTTTTTTGAAAATTAAAGAAAAATAATCCTAGTTGTTATGTACACTGAGCCTGCCAGTCTCAGGAGGCTAAAACCCAATTATGGGTCCCAAGGGATCCAGCACAACAGGGACTGATGCTGATGAGATCCACTTTAGGTGCCAGTCTTCAAAGTCCTGATCACAACCTTCTTCACGTTCAGGCATATTAGCTGGTTTTACTATGATTTTTAAGCTAGTGATCAGTTATTTTTCAATCAAAATGTCCTTGATGGAGCATTCTTTTCTAAATAAGAAAGATTACTTCCATACTTGTATCATCCTTGTTCTTGCTGGGGAAAGCTTTTTGTCTACCATTCACTTTGCCACAATTATTTTCATGCAAATGATTTTAAAGATGAACCCCTAAGAAAAACAGAAGGTAAAAAAAAAGATGCCGGTGTGGGGAAGCAGTATAGCTGCAAGACCTGCTGAGTCAATCCAAATCCTCATGCAAATGATGCTTTATCGCATATTTCTTAGCAGTCCGGAAGAATTTGCCTTTCAGCCCGCTATAGCTAGGCTGATGTGGGCTGGCTGCAAACAGAAGATGCGATTTGGTGCTTCTTCAGATGTTCCTTTCCTGCCACCCCAGATGGCTGAGTAGCGTCTACAGCTTACACACTACAGAGACCTTTGCTGTGGGGCTGGCATCACTATGTAATACTATCACCAATTCTAAAACATTATCATATCATCATACCAAGTTTGCTAGACCCAAACTGGCAGAAAATGCAAGGCAGGCAGATTTACTTGTCTCATTTTTATTCTGTGTTAATATGACAAAGCTTGGATGGGCTAAGCATATGTAAATTAAAAGGCTGAGACAAAAAGTGCAGAAAATAAAGAGCAGGAACTGCATACAAAGTCTACCTTAAAGATTAGGGATAAGGTTTGGAATTGTACAGTTTTGGGCTTTGTGGGATACAGCCAAATTCTGGGATTACGAGGACCACGGCGATGGCTGGGGGTGAGTGTGGGAAGGTAAATGGCAAGCAAATTTCTGAGAGCTGTGGCTGCCAAGGAGGGATTTCACCGAAGGCTTTGGCAGAGGTTTTTGGAGCCCTGGCTGAGATGCTCTTAAAGAGTTTATGTGAAATAATTAAATAAGAGAAGACCAAAATTAATAATCCCATTGAAGAAAGCCTTTGACTATGTAGCCATGCACACTAGCATGCAAATACATTGGAAAAGGTTTATGCTGTAACCTGTTCTTCTGGGTCTGCTCCACTCAAGTCAATGAGCGTTCTGCAATTTCTTCCAGCAGGTGTAGGGCAAAACTGACACTGGGCCAATGTTCATGTGTGTATATTGCTGCTTCCATCTGGTAATGTGAAAGGAGGCAGTCTGCTTTTCCTTCCAGACTGGAAAAGGGAACCTGGGAGGTAGATTGAACTGTCATAATCAGTTTGATGTTAAATGAGGAAATAACTCTATCTCTGGCTTCACTTTCTCCCTTTTCAGTTCAATTTGCTGTGCACAGAATTCATATCTATTTATCAGTTTTTTTCTTCATCTGGCTTGCTCTTTCAAACAGGAGAGGAGGGAGGGTTTTGATGCTTTAAGAGGCCCAGTTGAGTAAATCCTACTTGAACTTCCACAGCCAATCCAGCTAAGGGTTACATGATGTGTCTTCCAGGCTGTGTTCCAGAAAGTATACCCCAGCATGAAATATGCTATTTTCTTTTCAGTGTGATGTTTCTGACTCCTGGGCAGCTTGTTACCCTCTGAGTCATTGCAAAAATGAGGAGCTTCTCTTTTCCTCTCTCTTTTTACTTTCCTTCCGTTCCTGTCTCTCTTATCCTCTCTCTTCCACTTCTCTCTTTATTTGGACAATTTTGGATTTGATTTAGCTCCAGGTTAAGACACTTTGGTGTATCTCTGTGAAGTCTAGAAAGATATTTCGGTCCATCTTAAAATAGACAACTGCATTTCGTCAGCTGTGTATGTTTTCAGGCTCCATTGCCTGAATTTAACAACTTCCCATTGACCACATTTGGAATTTAGAGACTCAGTTTACAAGTAGACATCAACACTGAGGTAGTAATCCTACCTCTTTTGTCATGTCTCTGTGCTGTAGCTCTCTGACAGGTCACTGTGCAAACTGTCAGCTTTCAAGTTCACCAATATCTTATTCAGGTAAAATAAATCCATCTTATCCAGATTAGTCTGTTGGTGTCCAGCTGTCCAGACAATCTTGTCCACGTGTGGTCTTTAATTATACCTTTGTTTTTCTTTTCCCACCATTGTCACAACTACCATCCAAACAATTCTTTCCAAGGACACCCATACCAACAGGGATTCCTGTTCCACAGTTTGTTTTTAATTGCCTTCCTAGGTTTATTTCAGTTTTTATCAGAAGACTCTATCTCAACATCTTTGTTTCTGTGGTGGAGCATATGATGCCTCTCATTCACAATTATAATTTTTTATGTATTTTAATAGGATGAAAGACAGAGTTAAATGCTTGTTAATTGAACTGCCCTCTTTTAATTCCTCACAGAAAACTCCTTCCTGCTAGAGGCACTTTTATACCAAGCAGCTTCGACGCTATCTTAAACATGACAGGGCCATCCTCATCCTGAACCAAAGCATTTGAATCCTTTACTCTTCAAAACCTCATTCTATGGTAACATTTATAGCGGTCCATCCACCTGCTTATAATGGTAAGATGTGTTCATGTCTCCTTCCTTACCAATATTCACTTCTATCAATCCACCCTGTTTGAAGTTCGCTTGCAGGACATCATTGCATATTGATTTACATTAACAAGAAACTGGTGAACAGCCATAATGGTTTTAGGTACTGGTGATAATTTTTACTCATTGAAAGAGTTCCTGTTTCTTGAATGAATTATAGCTGGGATTTTATCAGCATCATTATCACTTGAAAACCAATAATCCCTTTTTAACCAGAAATAGAACTCCCTGAGGTCCTCCTGCTAATCTGATGACAGGACTGTGACTGGCTGCTTTGCATGAGGAGCGAAATCAGTGTAGTCATGGTACAATGAGTTCTACTACTGTAATACAAAATAGGCTCTTGTGCAGATACCTATCTGCAATATGAGTGGCAATATTCAGTACTGTCTGTACACAGTGGGAATTTTTCTGTGGAACCCATATAGCAGAATAATTTCTTCTCTAATTTTTAAGACAATCCATTTCTCCATATAGAGGTGAAAAAGTGCTCAGTGAACACATCAGTCCTAATATCTACTGTCTAACAAAATATCTGTATGATGGCTTTTTGATCTTCTGAGTTATGCCCCTGTACTATTAACTGGAGTTGTCTGTTTTTTAAAGGAATGTTGCAGTAGAGAGAATATAAAAGACAAGGCAGCAGTCAGTATGCTGCAGAGGTGCTATTGTACTGGCACAAGTTTTTTTTTTATTTTTGGCTGTTCTCTGAATTTATCCTTTTGCACTTCAGATTACAAAACGCAGAAAGAATCAGCAAACTGACATTCTTCTCCTCTAATACCTGTGTGTGATATCAATCCCCAAATTTCTATTTATAAAACTGAACACAATTTAATCAAAAGAAGAGACTGCATCAACAAAGATTAATAAATTGTGAAAAGCTATTTCAGCTACTTTGACTAAGAAACTAATCAAGCTAGGAACTACTCAACACTTATAACTGAATCCAATGTATTTACTGCATGCACAAAACCCATTCAAGACTGTAAAAACTAACTGCTTATTCTGGAGATTTTTAAAAAAACATAAAGTGAGTCAGAAATGTTTGCAAGCCTCCGTTGGCTCATTACAACCCACGAGTTCGGGATTTTTTATTTGTTGGTTCTTGTTTCTTCCTGGCATCTTCTGTAGCAGAGCTTGGCTGCAATGAAGGCAGCACTGCGTGCTTTGCAACACCACCCCCAGGTACAGGGATACCATGTCCCCACATTCCTGATGGCTCCATCCATTTGCCGTGGTACCACCCACCCATGGAGCTAGTATTGCTCCTTTATAAGTCAAACCTCCAAAGTAGGAGCTGTGGGGAGAGGTAGGAGACCATGGTGGGAAGACATGGAGGCAATGCTCATAGCTACCAAACTAACTCTGTTCTTTCAGTGCCCTTCCTACACTGAAAGTCAGCAGCATTGCCCATGTGGGGACATTGTCTGCCTGCTTAGGTACAGTGCTGCATGCAGAAGGGCTCACCCTCAGAGAGGGGCCGTATCTGAAGTTGTCTGCGCCCTGGTGCTCTCCAGCTCCTCGCTGCAGATGACTTCAGATACGGCCCTGCTCTGAGGCAGCTTGGGCCTCTATTTTTGTCCCTTTTCATTTGCTAGCAAAGTCATGAACACAAGATTATTTCTTCAGATGTCAGCAATACCCAGTGATTATTCCCCTGCTCACTTATAACTGTTTAGTAGCTGAATCACTTCCCAGCCAGCAATTGTGAGCTCAGAGATGGAGGCATCTGTTCACACAAACTGAGGTGTGGGAACAAATTAACTCTAGGTTTGGAAAGGGGCGAGGGGGAAGGGGGGGGACTCATTTTAAATACAAGTATCTCAAAGCCCAAGGCAGGCAAGACAGTCCAGGAAAATGCCCCACACTGCCCTGTGACGCTATTTGAAATGGAGTTTCAAAATCACACAGAAGCAGTTTTTTGAATTTACATATAAAAAAGTCACGAACAGCAGTAAAGCTGCAGGGTTGCACCTTATTGTTGTCTGTTGCCAGTGTGGTTCAGATCTCCATTTTGTAGCTTGGCCTAAATAGTTTACCAGATTCTGTCACTATGCATGGCAATATGATTTGATATTTGTTCTGGTACAGAAAATCTTTTGCCGGTGTGAGGTGATTAAGGACTCATCAGTCTGAAATTGCTGGGTTCTGCTGGCTGAGGTGCCCCTAAGCCTTTGAGCCACTAAACAGAGAGCCCTGATGTTTTTTTCCATTTCTTTTGCTCTCCTATATCCTGTTCGTTGTATTTCCTAAATGCAACAGACTGCCTCTCAGCATCCGAGCTGGCTTCCCACCCCTCCTTCGCCGATGGAAGCCTATTCAAGAACAGTCCTCACAAGCTTTCCCCAAAGCTCTTATGTGGTCTGATAAAAGCTTCACGGACAAACACACAATCAGCCACTTAAAAGCACCTCTTCCAGGGGAATACTCTGCATTCCTGATGGCAATTTTCCCGAGGTTAATTAGAATATGTCCAATTTTCATTGTATTTCCATCATCACAGCTTCCCTGCAAGCTGCTGTAAAGCAGCACAGACCTTTACAGCTCTTACCTCTCACAATGGCAGCTTTAGACTTGGCAAAGGATGAGCAGGGAGGGGAAAGGAGGAGGGAAGGGGAGAGAGAAACACGGTCAAGCCCAAGGCAGAAGCAACAGTGAGAGTTTGTAACCTTGCAAAATTCCCCCCGGAGCCTTACCCCTGCAGCCTTTCACACAAAATCCTTCCCCCATAGACTAATGCATGCTCTCTTGCGCACCCTGCAGCCGGTGCTCGATAACAAAAAAGACCAAACCCCCAGACAAACCAACCCCCTGAGGTCTGGCGTAACTTCAAAATAAAAGAATGGGGCCTCAAAAACAGGTTTTGCAACCTATTTCTTGCAACATGCCTGATCTGGACATCTTCAGGCTCTTTTCGAAAGAATTGCCACGTCTATATCTTCAGTGTGTAAATGCCCTCACCAGTGAAGGTGGCAGCATTCCTGCAATCTTTTATATCTGTGTGCATTAGCGTCAGGAGCTCTGAGGGATGGTTAACGATTTCTTGCCTCCAAATCCTCAGGAACAACAAACACAGACATTTTGCAGTGCGGACTGGGCTTAGGTTTGTACACGTGGTGCTTTGGGTCTGCGTTTGGTTAGATTTGCTGGCCCCTGGACACCAAGAGTCAGAGGAAACTGCTGTACTCTCCAGCATGCGCACGCTGGGATGCAATTAACAGTTACCACCTTTTTCCTTCGAGGTTAAGAAGTAGAAGCAGCAAATTAAATGTTGCTCCACTGCTGCCATTTCTAAAACCACAGGAAGACTTGCACATGCAGCTGATGCTGAACCAGTTTTTAGAGCAGCTCCTGAAAAAGGGGAAGAGCTGAGTACTTTGTTTGTCCTGATAAGGGCTCAGGAAACAGGAGAGTTACGCAGAGACACAGGCCGTACTGCTGCACTTCGTGGGGAAGAGAATGGGGCCTGGGGCCACTTGGAACCAAAGGAACCACCTAACGGTGGTGCTGAGAACCTTCTTGCAGAGAAACCTCAGCGTGGGGCTCATTTTCAGCCCATGCTTCAAAGTAAGAGGGCAGAGCTGTAGGGTTTGACTTTGGAGTGACAACCCTGTGAAGGACAGGCATTTGGTGTGCATTAGGACTGGAGAGGAAAAGTTACTGTGACTTACTATCTTCCTTCTTAATTAATTAATTGGCTTATGAGTAAAATGAAGTAATGCAAAAGAAAACTAGACCTGTCTTCCCTCATCAGTAGGCTGTACCTGCAGTAGCAGTACAAACGACTCTTTTCCTGGCTAGACAACTTTTGAAAGCACAGGGAAACTATAATTTCTGTGAGCTCCATGTTTCCAGCAAACTTGGCCAAAATTGGCCAGACAATGAGAATGGGCAGAATCACCGGCCAACCTGCAGTCATCCAGGCCCCTTCTCCACAGAAAGCCAGGCTACTAAAGAGCTCTCCTGCCCAATGCAGGTGCTCGGGCAAGCTCCAAAACTGAGTCAGAGCATCTGCAAGATCACACCTGAGCATCAGCCCTGTCCTCCACTTTGGTTCAGTACCGCAGACAGGCAATTTCACACACCCAGATGCAGGGTGAGTCAGGAGTTTTGTGAACTGGATGTTCGACGTCCTATGGAAGAAGACTTTGCAGACAGGCAGCTCTGAATTCCCATCAGCTGTTCCGTGTCTGCTGAAAGGTCAAGCACCAGGGCAAAGCCAAGGGAAAAACACAAAACTCTTAAAAGGCTTTTCTTCAGAGTCAAAAATGTAGGCAGGGATTCATAGAGGATTGGTATTATTATAAGCAAAAATTGCTATTTTACTGGCACCTAGATATGTAGGTGTTTATTCATCTTCTACTCTTGATAAAGTTAATTAACAGATCTCACGATAAATGGTTTAGTTATTTACTGGCTATTTATGTGATAATCACCCTCACTATTCGTATTCATTTGATTAATCTCTAGAATAAGCTGAGGCCCTGTGTGAATTGATAACAGCAGGTCCTCATGCCGGATGGGGTACTCCTCAACCCAAAATGTCATCCGCTCGCCCACATGCCAGCAATCACCAGGTGAAAAACAGGAAAAAAAAAGCGTTTAGAGAATGAGAAAGTCAATGCCTTGGTAGACCTCACTAATCTTTTTCATCAGGAAAAGAAAAAAAAAATTGTCTGCCCTTGTTATCTTTGTAAAGGTTAGCAGTTAATGAAGGCGAGCGAGTTTGCGCTGATAAGCTGAGCTGGAACAGTACAGCACTACTACAGTCAAAAGAGCAAGAAAGTCTTTATCGGTTCTCAGGAAGCCTGTTGTTTGTGAGATTGCTTTAAAACAAAATGATATCAGAAACGTGAACCGGAGAATTTGGGAGTTAATGCCAAAACAGAATATAAGACAACTTCCTGGCGCTTGCCTGCTCTGCAAAAATGCTGTGGTTTCCTCCATCCAGATATAACACAACTGCTTCAGCTGCACCTCAACCAACAACAACAGTAACAAAAAAAAAGGAACACAGAAGAAAGCCGTTGTGAAATGTTCTGACATTTTGCGTGTGCAGTTGGAATTGCAGGAGGTGATCACCGGGCGTTTTCAACTGTTTCTGGAGGAGCCGTTTAAAGAGCATTCCTCATCCAGCACCTGAGCTGGGCTGCAACGTTTAATGCTGAAAGATCCCATGATGGAGAAAAGTCTCAGATGATAATAGGCTGGCAATTCAATTTGTATTGATGAAATTCACATCGGATCATGCGTGCATTACATATTGGTCTTCAGAGAACAATAGAGATGAAGGGATTTAAATCAAATTTCTCTATGTATTTTATTTCTGCATTTAACAACACTGTATATTTCAATACATTGAATAAATATTTAAGCACATACCAGGAAAACTACTCTGTTAAGAATTTATTTTAGTTGTTTCCCTCTGTCTTCCATTACTCCTTTCAGGGAAACAAAGAGCCTCTGGGCACTACACAACTGAACAGAGCAGTCACCATGCCAGCAAACTTCTAGACCAAGGAATTCCACCAGTATGGAACTAGGAAAGCCTAGGGTCCCATAGATCGGTGTCAGATAACCCCTGATTGCTCTGGCCATAACAATTCTTGCTTTCTATATCTTCCCACTATTCCCATCATGGACCATAAATACTTCCCAGGGCCGTATGTATTTTTCCACTCCTTTCATGCTTGGAGATAGTTGTTTGCATCTGCCCATAAGACATTCTTCTCTGCTAACTTGGCATCAGATATCACTAGTTCTCAAAATTGCCCAAGCAGCTAAGAGGAAACAATACTTTCCTATTCTTGCTAGGTCAAAACCACAAGTTGCATAGTAGCTACTGCAAGTCCACCTTATCATAGAATCACCACAGAGCACAAGGCATCTCCTAACTGAGCCCGAGATCACCTTTCGTTGTTATAAACAAAGAAAATTATGCCAATTAGTCAAGCGTATTTTATCAAAGCAAATGGTTAAGCGGTTGAATAAAGTATTGGAAATAAAGAACATTTTAAATGTAGATACTTATCCTTCCTTAGTTTTGAGACTCAAATTTTCACCTCTTGTCCCTTGTTTCTCGTAAAATATATTTCCATTGCATTCCTTAGAAACAATTTGTTATGGGAAACATAAATTGTGAAACATCTCATTTGACTCATTGCTTTCAATTCACTCTAAGTTCTGCACAGAAAATAGACAAGATGAGTTAATATTATAGGCAGACTTTTGTTGTCTGGATTCCCTCTTTTCCTCATCACTAACTTTAGGGGCCCTGCCCTCACGCACACTGCAACATCCTCAGCCCTAACTGCAGTGCTTCCAGCTCCCCAGCTCTTCTGCTTCTACCCCTGCTGCAGATTTCTATCTCCTGCACCCAGCGCCCCTGCAATCCCCCCATGCCCTTCCTGTATCCCCCTCCATCCCACTGCCATGGCTAGCCAGATCCCATCCCACCGCCTCGCCTGTGTTTGGCCTCTCGATTGGACAAAAAGCAGAACATAATTAGACAAAAAGCAGCAAATAACTGAAGCAACCGGGAGAGGTGTATATAGCGGCTGGCCAGCGGTGGCTAAAGCCTGCCTCTCCCTCAGTGCTGGCTCTAGTGGGGTCTCTTTCTCTGCATCTGATTTTGGCAAAAACTCTGAGATGTTATCCCTCAATTTTGACAAAATATCTCTGCAATATTATCCCTCAGTTCCTTTGACAAATTTGACTGAGGTGGTGCAGCTGATGGAAAAGAAGGAGAAGGGCAAGAGGAAGGAAGGAAAAGATTGGAGAGAGAGAGAGACAGGCAGAGCTGTCACATCACCTTTGTTTTGTTAGGAAAACAGACTACCACTCCCAGCCAACTCTGAAAACATTACATCCTCAGACACTGGGCTGTGTTCGGTTTGTTTATCTTCCCAACAACAGTCTTACTGAAAGTGAATAACCAGAGGAGAGGCAGTTTAATCAGCCACACTGAAGGATGGGAAGAGAAGCCTCTCTGAAGCAGAATGCACGTAAGCTCCTCCATTCACCCAGCATCCATCCTTGCAGTATTTGAATGAGATGCAACAATGACTGGACCTTAAAATATTGTTCGTGCATCCTAATTATCACAGCCTGATACTATTCACCACACAAGTGTTTTATAATTTGAAAACAAGCTCTTTGGTGGCATGACAAATACAAGATGTCAGATTCTGGCTGCACAGATATTCATTGTTCTGTTGCCATTAATACTCCTAATCTAAGCCGGTGGAAATGATTCCTTTGCATTAACAACACATGAACCAGACAACTGAGAGGATTACTTCTAGCAAGGCACCCGCTCCCGCTCCCTCCCTCCTTTCCAGACACTGCCTGTTCTCCCAGGAAAGAAGTGATCCCAGAAATGTCCTTCAAGCGTGCATGGAGGAGCTCTGACTGCTGTGTGATCTGAGGCAGAGTAGAGAGAGAGCCTGGAAACATGAACTATCCTAGCATTTAACCACGTTGCTCTGCTGGTTATTTTCATTACGGGGAGGGACAGGTAAAGACAAAGGGAGCCAGCTAAGTTCTTCGTAGGCACATGAGAAGGGAAGGCCCTCACTGCTCTGCCCAGTTGTTGCTTGGAGGGCAACGGGCACCGTGGCCTGTGCAACGCAGTTCTGCGTGGCTTTCCTCTCCTCTTACAGCTGGTTTTCTGTGCTTGTCCTCAGAACTTCTTCCTGTCACCCCTGGTCTGGTTCTTGCTGAGATGAATCACGCACTTTTTGCATACTGCACATCCCCAGGCGAAATATCTCATGGAAATGCAACCACAGTTTAGTCACAGTTTGAATTAAATCCACTCAGGCACACACTATAGGGGGGGGTTGTTGATTTGTTTGTTGCATATATACGGGCTGATAATTTTTATTGCTTGTAAACTTTCTCTCTATAAAATCTGTGTGAAAGCTGGACTACCATGTTAAAGGAAAGTTACCAGATGGGGAAAATATGGTTGATTAAAGTGGCTGTTTCCATGTTTGCTCAGTGTTGTGACACATCTTCACATTGGGTAAGGTGATTGGCAGAGAAACAACAGCAGCGAGCACTGATGAGTGTATGCGTCATGTATAAATGCCTGGAGCTGAGTCGGGTTTGGGTTTTGCAAACTTCACAGAGCTCCTGAGTCTGATTTATTGTAGGTTTTGCTTCAGAAATGAAGAAATTATAAAAAAAAAAAAAACCCACAATCAAAATTAAGTGTCACAGCTCCTGCTTTCAACTACTGAATGCAAAATGAAGGAAAAGCAGGGAGACTGTCTCAGACAGGGAATTAAGGTCATTTTAATACTACAAGTATTCTACAGAAGGCGCAATCCTATTGTGTGCATTGTCTTCCTTCTTTCCGTTCCAGGAAGGAGGGATTGTTTTCCTGTTAACCCTGGAGGTTTAGGCTGAGTTTCCAGATCTATCAGTCACAGATGTTGAGTATGATCTGAAACTCACGTCGTCATCTGTTCCTTCAGCACCCCATCTTTAAAATGTGGATAACACTTCTCCCTCCTTAGTCGTGAACATTGCATGTTTTGAGTGCAGTTTATTCTATGTACGCGTGTGTAGATATATCCCAAGATACAGACAGAAATATACAGGCTTTTGCATTTCCCAAACAAAAATCAAAGTGAAATAAGGACAAACAAGCCAGAGGTTATCATAATGCTAAACTGACATGATTATTTGTAGACCTCACTGTATAATATCAGAGAGTTTTGCTGTTCGGGGAAGATGGTTGTCCTGGTGGCTGGGTGACAGTTCCCTGCTCCCAGGCCCCACAGGCAGCAGAAACACCCGACAGCTGGAGACCAAAAGTGGGCACTGAGGCTGGCACTAGCACAAGGCATGTTTCTGATGAACACAACTTTCTTTCCATTTCTGTCACCGATGCCTTTGTTCCCCCAATCCTGCTTGAGACCCAAAGAGCTACACGGCCTGGTGGAAGGCTTTGCAGAGGATAATCATTTGTAGAGGGCCAACCAACAATGTGCAAACTGTAGTGATGAATTTTATTTTAAATATGCTCATAAAAGGAAAAAAAAACAGACTTTCTGTGGCTTGATAATTTATAAGCTAGATGACAGGTGATAGCTTATGATCTTCCCTTAGAGGGAACAAAGTGCTTTCTGACAAAATTATCAGTCCTTCAGGCATTTTTTAACTTGTGTAAGCTAGGCTTTTCCTCTCAGGCTCGTTAGCAAAGGATGCCTGCCTACTCCAGGCACATTCCAAAAGGAAAAAACACAGTATGCGATAATTTCTGTGCAAGAATATGAAATGCAATTTAACTTGGCGGCATGATGTCAGGCAAAATAATTCATTTAAAGGGAGGCTTTGCCATCCCAGCAGTTGAATATTCAAATGTAGCCACTGGCCAAGAATTCAATCACCAAGTTGTCCCCTTTTTAGGCTTACTTTTCAGTGCCTGATATGCAGAGGACAGACACTTTTACCTTGACAATTCTCACTCGGTCACTCTGAAAATCTTAGCTAAAGCTTTTGTTTTCAGCACCACACTATGAGGCTTCTTCTGTTGGTGGCCATCTAACAAGAAGAAAAAGAAAAAAAAGGGGGGGAAAGCCATTTTTTTTTTTGATTGTTAAATAACAATTTACTGCTGAGCTTTGCAGAAAATTTGGAGTTATGGAAAATGTATATCCAAAATGAAATGTATGTCCAAAAAAGCAAAACATGTTCATAAATTATTACAGTGTTTGGTTCTCGATGTGGAGACATGAGACACAACAGTGTTAAAAACAAAATAAAAAGCTCATTCTGCACTGTCATACTTGGTCCTTCCCTGACTTCCATGAAAGGCAGCTTTCTTTGCGGACACTTCTGGTTTGTAGCTCTGTGGTCAGCCCAGCGCTGGCACCCTGGACACACGACTTTCCTCCAGGGGTCACTTTGTGGCACTGGGGAGAGCCCAGCTGCTCCGTGGTGCAAACAACCGGACAATCCAGGCACTGTGACTCTGGCTACCATGTAGCTAGAGGTCAGTGCAGGATACGCAGATGGCCAATCAGCCTGATTTTGCTTCCACATACAAATAGCATAACTGATGGGGATGAGTTATTTCACCTTTTTCGCAAAGTTCAGAGCACAATCTGTTCTGCCACCAGGTCCATCTAGGCTACACAAATAAAGATTTTGCAAAACATCCTTGACCTTGCCACATTGTTTTCCCCATGTTTACTGAATTTCAGTGAAAAGAGACACATTCTGCTGGGGAATGACTGGGAGAAGGAGCATAATGTCACTCTGGTGCTAGCAGTGGATAAAACACTGAAGCAGATTTAAAAAAATTCAAATTCAATTTGAGTTTTACAACACCACAGGAACTGATTAAATGTATGCCTTCTTTTGATATAGTACTCTGTTTGCTCACTCTGCTGACGAGGGAGGTACCAGGGTCTGGACTCGGGTCGGCTGCTGCACGGTGAACAACGCCGCTCTCATCGCCAGGACCTCCCCGGGTTTCAGTCAGACCGTGTGTGGCACGGCCTCTCCTCATTAGCACTGTCCCCATGGGGAAGGAGTGCATCAGATCTCAGCCGAAAGGTGTGTGACTGAGCACCTGTGACAAGCAAAGCTTCGCGCTTTCTCTCAGAAGAGGGAAAGCCTGCACAGTGCCCGTGCAGACCCGACAGCATCTGCAAGCCCTCCCCTGCCTCTTGCCACTTCTCAGCTGTGAACAAGGGGACAACCCAGCCTCTCAGCCCACCCCTGTAGCTTTTCTGCAGCACAGCTGAATGCCAATTGCCTTGTGGCAACTCGCTCACTGCAGCCTTGAGGCAAACCCTGATGAAATCTTGGGGAGACCTCCTGCTGATCCCATGGCTCCCCATGGCTGGGATTGAAACAGCTCCATCCTCCTAAAAATATGCTCCCTTCTAGCCTGAGAATACCCCGTCTGAGATTTTTTTTTTTTTTCTCTGATCTCGTTTATTTCCCATCACTGTGCCTGTGATTACTCTCCCTCAAACCCTCTCTCTCTCCCTCTTACCAGCATGCCTTGCCTAATTCCTCCCGAGACGTTATCAGCTGGGATGATGAGCAGCTGAGCTCCTGTATTACTGCTGACGCAGGCGGGCTGACAAATGAAAAAGCGAGTGCGAGCCCCGCCGGGTCAGCCTTTACGGGGAATGGGAGAGGGTTGCTGAGGTGCTGGCAAACAGCAAGAGCCGGCGGCTCTTGATCTCCCTTCCCTTTGTGGCTCCGGGCACGGAGTAATGCAGGGGCAAGACCCATACGCTTCACTGCCCTCCGCTTGCCAAGGGCCCCTGACTACCTGGCTGATCTGAGCCCTGCCCAGCGAACTGTTACACAGCCAGCTGGCAGCTTTGCAAAGGGATTCAGTGCTTTTTATTAGGCTGTTTGTTGGGTTTTTTTTCCTTTGCATGCACCCCTAGGATAAAGGAACGTGCGTGGCGCGACTGCCCAAGGCCTGCTCTAGCAGAAAATGCTGCGAAGCAGTGGGAGGTAAAGCGTCATTTGAAGGACAGTGAAGCATGACCGTAGTTTCTCTTCCTAGAAGAGGGAGTGGATTCACAAATTTTTGCAATGTGGTCCCTGGTGACCACAGGGGCTTTGGGGTCGGGAGTAAATCAGCAAGCAGCCAGGGGCACGGTATGATTCTGCTGGTTCAGAAGCCTCACCGCAAACAAGTGTGCCCTGTATTGCTGATACAAGATAGGCTGCACTGGTGAATACAGCAAATCTAGGATTAGCGGTGTTCATCTTTGCACAGCACACAGAGAGAGTGGCATAGTTCAGGGGGAGGAGGGTGATGACCGGGGAGCCCAGGCTCTCAGGTTCATGCACGTTTTTCAGTGCCGTACCAGCTGCTGGCGGCAGCATTAGCTCTACCATTGCTCACAGGGTGAGCAACCAGGGCAGGAGGTGGCAGGTCAGCTCCTGACAGATGCAGAGCCATGCAGAGGTGTCTAGTTAACAGGAAAAGATCCAGCAGCAAAGAAAGGAAACAGCACAGAGACAGGAGACAGAACGGGGACAACTGTAAGAAGGGGTGAAAGGGTGGGAAAGGAGGACTTCTCTAGGAAAGGAATTACAGCATCCTTTGCTCTGTGCTGCTAGAGCGTCCTTTGCCAACAGAGCATCTTTTGCTCACAGCTTCAAGGGCAGAACTAGTAATGTGCCTTTTCTTAAACACAGGAGTGCTTCTTTGGCACTGAACTGGTGGCAAGACACACGTGGAACAACACGGTCCCAGGTATCAGCAGGATGAGCCACACTTCTTCCCTTGCCGGTTCCCAAGGGCCATTGGGCAGTTGTCATTTTGTGGTGTGATTCCTCTTCAGAGAAACAGCTGAGTTAAAAGGGGAAGCAGAAGCCTGAGTCTTTTCTTCATTGGCATGGCTCACAGACCTTGTTCCAGGAGGAGGGAGGGGTGACAACATGCTGTGGCCTCTCTGTTCACACTGCCCATGGTGGCAGCAGGGCTGTAAGGCCATGTAGCTCTCCTCCCTCCATCTACCAACCCCTACTCAACTCTCCTGATTTTAGCATTTGGGACTTTCCTTAAGCCTCAGTCCTTGGCATCAGCTGAAAATATGGGAAGATCACCTTTGTCCTAAAAAAGGTTGATTTCCAGTTCTGCACTTGGAAATGTGCACTGAGTACACTCAAGTGGATCCCAACTGTGGGAGCAATTTTACAACATGATGACTTCTAGGTGACTTGCGGGCATTCAAAGTCTGCTTTTCCTCAGAAGACCAGCACAACACCTTGAGCTGGGCTTGTTGCATTGCAATTACTGTGATGAACTGCCAGAAAGTCAAATCAAGAAAATTATACATAACCAGCCAGTATTTTCCCCATGCCATTTTGTCACCAGCTCAGCTGCCTTTCCCGGTGTGTTCCTCTGCCAGTGGTGCTCCTGGTGAGATGATGCCTTTTCTTTTGTTTTTGACTGATTAAAAGAGAATTACTATGTTTACGCTCTGCTTCACTAATAAATCTGGATTTGTGTGTGAAAAGCGGCCAAAGAGTTTGGGAGAAAATGTACTCTAAACTGCAAAGATCTTGGATGGCCATTCCTGCAATGGACACATTACACAATGTAACAAGTAAATAAAGCTTTAAACGGCCCTTTATCCTGTAAAATTGTCACTTAACTGCTGAGGAGCAAGGCTGGTGCTGGTGGTCATTGTACCCAGGCAGACATACCCTTTCTGTATCTCATTGCAGGGACAGAAAAACCTCAGGCAGAGCGCCGTTAGTGTCTGCTGCTTGCTTAACTGGGGTTGGCTCACATTATTTTCCATTAGCCTTCGTAAAATAAATCCCGCAAGGACAAAAGCTAAAATAAACATTACTACATACATTCTGCATTAGGTTGTTAAAGCGCAGCAGAAACAAAATGTGTCGCCCAGTGCTCTGTTTGGAAACCAGTGGGCAGATGGTGGCCCTTGGGATGTGATTGAGTGGGGGTTTTTCACCACTAGATGACACTCGTGTCTCTTGAAAAGGATCCTGTCGCCCCCACCGCTGGCTGCAGGTAGCAGAAATGTTGAAATCAGATTAACCTGGCGTCTCCTCTCCAGGTGGGAGCTCCCTGAGCACCTCTCAGACACAGTTGCTGCCTGGTTAATGCAAGTGGTTGCACATTAGGAAGCCTTACTTTTTTATTTTGCAAAAGTAAGGTGGGAAAAAAGGATGAGTTGACTCTTCAAATTTTGGTTTCCCTCCCAACAGAAGGAAGGTAACGTGCGCTCAGCAAAAGGGTTTTCCCTACCGAGTTGTGCAGCACGGCTATGGATTAATGAGAGAAGGCATTGATTGGGTTGTCAAAAGTATGGTGTGCCCAGGGCCCAGGTCCTGCAAGACCCCAGACTCACCATGACACCATAGCCATGCTGTGCCTCCCATCTAACACCACTTTCAAAAGGCCACAGTGCTTATGTGGTATTACTGCTAATACCCAAATTACTCTCTGCAAAAATAGGACAACTCCTTGCCATCCAGCACTCTCAGGAGACAGAAACCGTTCCTGTACGCAAGTGCTCAAACACCACAGGGTAACACACTGTGGCCACCACTGCAATGGCAAACTTTTTGAGTGATACTGTCCGTTCTGTTTCAGTGCTTGATTATAAGTCTTTGATACTGCAGATTTTAGAAAGAGGAGTCAGCAAAAAGAAGCCTGAGAATAAAACACTGGTACAGCTTCAGGTTAACACAGCAATCATGTGGCAGAGATCTATAAAGGACAGAGGAAACTGTAGAACGTGGCATTTAAGGGCAGTTGTAATCGTATTTCCAAAAACTCTCCATGAAGAAATGTCCATATACTTCTGATTGTGGATATACGTGCTCATTGATGCCCAGACAAATATTGAAGGAGTGAAGACCCCAATTCTCCCAGAAATAAGAGAATACAACAACATTTAAACACAGCCTGAGATCGGAGCCCTAACGCCATTCTCTGATTGACTTGAAAAGGCTGGTAAGGCCATGCAGAATCCCACGGGATTGTACTTCCACAGATCTGCTTGCAAGATGAGAGATTTATGGTTTTTACAGCTTAGCAAGTGATTATAGAGATAATGGGGGCAATTTGTCAGCAAGCTAACCTTTAGAGAAACTTCCTAATACGAAGATCTTCCTCTCACATTGTGCATCTTAACATGAATAATGATAGTCTCACGAATTCTCTGTTTCAGGTTTTCCCCAGCTTATGGCCTTTGTTTCCTCTTTTTCTACAAAAATGGAAAGCTGCTTCCCAAAGACGTTTCCTCACTTGCAGTGCTGGCCAGGCAATTAACAACTTCACCCACAATCGATACACAGAGTTTTCCTGAGTATATAATGCAGTAGGTAAGGAGATGAAGATAGATTTTTCCCATGTAAGCTTTCCACAATAAACCCGAGTATTTGCTTTTCTTGCAGTAAATCCATTTACCTCCTTTTAATTGTGATGATGAAATCAATTAAAGATGTTTTACTTGTCTGTCCAAAAACTAATGAGGATAAGATTTACAGGCAAGCAAGGTATTCTTAATAGTGAATTATTGGATGGAGACTCGAGAGACTTGAGCTAGCCCCTAAATCTGCCAGCCTGAAAAGTCTAGTTAAGACTTCTACAGTGCTGGACAAGTCTGAAAATAGTCCAGACCTTAGGCCTTTGTTCCTGTGGCAGAACAAAGCAAAAGCTGTATGTTTGATTAGAGCTATTACCATACAAAGGGGAAACCAGTCCATATTAGGGAGCCAATTTACAGGAACAGCTTGTTTACTTTTGGACAAACAGTACTGCCTATGAGAGCCCCGTCTCAAGCACAGCTCCTGCTGACTTCAGTGGGAATCTGGTATGAGTCAAAAGTGGAGGCTCAGTAGCGCTCTACAGAGAAGCGTAATCATCATTATAGCAAGGATTATAACTGGAGACTTTCAAAGTCAATCAGACTGCTTCTGTGAATATCAATAGCTCTGGTGGCTAAATTGCCTAGACTAATTCTTTTTTAACACCTCAGCCATAAGACTCTTCATTAGACAAATGCCATATCCTAATATATACTGCAGCTTAAACACAATGAGAGCTTCAATCTGTTTTTTAATCTCTGTGATATTCTGCCTTGTTGCCCACATACTGGGAAAAAAAAGTTTATTGTAGGCAGAAGACTGCACGGACTGTTCCCCATCAGAAGGTTCTTGCAGTTGTCTTGTCCCTGAGAAGTGGCGGGTTCCTGCAGACCTGTGGTGCATGCTAACATTTGAAAAATAAGTGATAAATAAAACTTAAAACCAATTTAAGTGCTTTGCTGCAGCTTTCAATGCTGCAACTCAAAAATTTTCTGAAAGAAACCAGCATGCTAACATGTATCAGATTCATAAATGGAAGGAAAAGGTCGATCAGCTGTTCAAAAACCTTAGCAGCCCCTGGTATGATTCAATTTACTTGTACAGTCACCTACTCAGTTTGTGCAAGGGTACTTGGAGGGGAGAAAACAGACCCTCGCTTACCCCCGTCCCCCATTTTCCTCTTGTACAACATGCAGAGTGTGGATTTGGCGTCCCAGCTGAAGAACCCATGCAGGGTCAAGCAAATGCCCATCCAGTGGAGATGGCACTTGTACTGCATCGCCATTCAAGGCGAGGGCCTGCAGGTCACGCCCCGCATCGGCGCAGGCATGGCCAGTGCCACTGAATAGTACCCTGAAGTTGTCTGGAATATTTTTATGTTTGTTCATTCCCTGGACCTGTTTTAAAAGGCAAGCCTTGTACTCAGAGATGGCAGCCTGTGTTTTCAGAGCTAGACTCCACCAGCAGTTAATTTAAACCGCCCTGATTTTCAGTGCCCCAATTTGAAGCAAGTTCCTCACCTCCTCACAAAATCAAGTCATTTTTAGTTAGAGACCTACCTTTTGGTAACTGATTGGGAACATTATGACCTGCCTTTAAACTGTAATGTGTTACAAAATTAGAGGGACAATTTATGGGACAGCAGATACTTCCCTTTGCACGTTACTGACTCCCCAGTGCATTATATCCTTATAATGAGTCAATAAAACAAGTCTCAGCTGCAGCACAATGAATGTCAAGAGGCACAATGGACAGCAGGTATTTTTAATGATTTACTCTATCAGCCTCCTGAACAAGCACTTGTACTTTTTGGAAGTTCACTGTGCTACACAGTGAAAGGTAAGTGACTATCGGCATTTCAGCTGCACCTCGTGTACTGCAGTGAGATCAATACTGTGCGCCGGTGTCAACCTTGCTGGAGAAGAAGGTCAGCTGAGCAGTTGTCTGGCCTGAAGACAAACACTGAAAACAAAAAGTAGAAAAGTCTTCTAAGACTCAAAGGCTTGAGGCAACTAAAGCTACACAGAGGCAGGGTCTGTATTTATGGGGTTTCGCAGCAGTGAAGACTCATCCACTGGTCAGCTGAGCTGTGTTTGAGATTTATCGTGGAACAGTTACACGTATGGTCTTTGAATGGACAGAGGGATTGAAAAGCCACACAAAATCCTTCCAGTTCACGCGGATTCATTCTGCTTCAAAAGCAGACGAGGGCAAGACAGGGCACAGCTTTGAAGGGCCTAGCTGAAAGCACTGAGCTTTTGTTATTTCGCAGACCAGTGCCTTTCAGTTATTATTTTTTTACTTTGTTTATTTATAGCGCTACTCAAAACCGAGTACATATTTTGCTGTGGGGTAAATAAAAGACTACAAAGATAGCCATCCTTGCCTGCAGCCTCTCAGAAATGAGCCCAGGTCAGCTAGAAATTCAGCATTTCTCCTCTGTAGCTGCAAATTGCTCAGAGGCCGGGTTCGGCGGAGCCCGGTCGGGACACAGCTCTGAGCAGGAACTCCCCTGGGCTCCCTCCGTGTGTCGTCGTCGTCGTCGTAGTCCCCCGACAAGTTTGCAGCCCGGCGGCTGGGCGAGTGTGGAAGCGACCTGGGGGGATGAAGGAGCGGGGCNNAGGGAGCGGGGGGGGGGGGGGGGGGGGCGGCGCCGCCCGCGCGGCCGGAGGGGCCGCTGCCGCCGGGGCCGGTGGCGGCGGCGGGCACCGAAACACCTCCCTCTAGTGATGGGCTGCGGCCAGCGCTGCCGGGCGGAGGCGGGTGGGTGAGCCCTCCCCGCTCTGCCGTACGCCTCCGCTGCCGAGCGTGGAAGCCGTTTTCCCCGCCGCCCCGGCACCATGCGTCCGGCCGGAGCCTCAGCTCCGCAGGGAAAAGCAGCCCTTAGGGGGCCTTGATAAGGAAGGCATTCGGGAGAAGGAACTAGCGCGTCTGGCCCAGCATCCCGGGGAGCCTCAGGCCTGTGCTGGGATCGGAGCTAGCGGTGGGAAGACACGTCTTTTTGCGACCGCTCTGAAAACAATTATATCTTCGGTTTGGCTCAGAAGCACTGAGAGTGCGTGCAGATGTTTGACTGGTTTGCATTTTGATGAGACTAGGAAACACCCGAGAAGGGTAGAAGCTGTAAAGCTGTCATATTTTGTTTTAATAAGTAAAATATTTTAGATTTTTACATGAGGAAACAGCAGCATCAGGGCTACACAAAAAATTGCAAGCCATTTAGTAAGCTAAATACTCTCTTTAATTACCTTATTCACAGTGTATATTACCTGTTGGCATTGACACAATTCACATCTCATTTTAGAAATTCCTCCAGGCAATGATCATTATGAATTTTTAAAAGTGGTTGAATGACTCAGCCTCCAGATTTAGTTGGCCAGAGTTAGGTATTGCCTCTATACTATCTGGACTATCTTTGATAAAAAAAATCACTATGGCACAACCTTTCTGTAGGTTTCTACTTAAAGTCATTTCCACTTTATCCGTATTACTTCCCCACCTAGACACATTGCTACCGGGGTGACAAGATGAAAGCAGCAATGAAACCAGCAGAACCCCTAAAAATGGATGGAACAAGGAGACTGTGGGCCCTGTGGTATCTGAAAGCAAAGTACTTAACCGGACTGTCAAGGGTGATATCTCACAACATCCTACCCTGTGCATCCCGCTGGTGAAGTCCTGGCCTCTGGCAAAACTCCAGCTGAATCCACTGAGCAGGGACTTGATCATATAAAATGTCTCGCACCTGATTTGCAATTGTTCTGCGCTGCATGTCGGCACTGTTGTACCAGTGCTGACTGTGTGTTAAATTATATAGATGATATACTCAGCACACGTGTGCTGATAGATATGTGGGAGAGAAAAATAGACCTCTAGCTGTTGCTAAGGTCAGTGAGAAGACTGGAAATAGAATGAAAACTCGACTTGCTTTTCTGTCCATCCAATTTGTAAATGGTATGACAGAGAAGTGCATTCTTCTCATCTTAGCCAGGTTCCCAGATTTCCTTTTTTTTTTTTTTTTTTGTTTTGTGCTGAATAAATCAGTCTTTAAGAGAAAGCAGATATGGATATAGATGGACAAACACCCTAAACAGCATTTGAATATCTTAGTCTATGCATAAATGGTAGTTCAGAGCATCAATTATCAAAATAGTTTCCATCTGCAACATCGCAGCTGCAATGTGTTAAGCCAGTAATATATGTGGGAGAAAAAAAGAAAACACTCAAAAAAGCTGAGATGCCAATGAAGTCTTTGAAAATGTTAACACTGAATTATGTGAAAGCCACTTAAGCAAGTTTGAGAAATGTGCTTTCAGGAAACCCACCTTTTGCACTGGAACAATAGAAAAGCAAAGGAAAATGCTTTTGATGATAACAGGGAAGTGCTGTGAAACTCATTCTATCAAGAGTCAGGACAAGGTGACAGGAAGCTGCTTCTGATTCCTTCTTTAAGTGAATCTCACATCCTCTTATGCCATGTTTCTGTGGCATAAGAGAGAAAAGTGTAAGCATTGCTTTAGGCGCTTGTGACTAACTTCTGCTTTCATCTTCCTCCAGCTCCCAAGTGTCATATTTTTATGGGATATGTAAAACCTTGTGACCTATAAGATTTCATCTCCTTGTCTACCCACATGGCTGGGAGCGAAGCAGCTTTAGTCTTTCCTGCATTTCTAGATCTATGATTCTAGCCTCTGCCAACAACTGTCTCCAGAGCCAACTCAAGGTTTCTCTGTAGTAAAAAAAAAAGAATTTTGTGGCCTTAAAGCTGAAGGGGTGGACTTACATGAAGAAGATGTAGAGAATATGGATTTTTCACTGCTCGTTTGTGTCCCTTTAGGCACTTTCTGCTTTCTATATGTCTGAAGTAGTTGTGGTTGCTCTTAGCAATGCCACAGCTGAGTGCTTTGACTGCCTCTGTACCCTCTCTGTAGCTGATGTCGTCTGGTTTTTGCCACCTGTAGAATGTCCAGCCACGGGATGGAAATTAAATCTAGGACACTCCCAGCCACAAAACAGTGGTCTCTTTTTAGCAAGACACTTTATTTATTTGACTTATTAGCAAGTTAAACCTTCCCAACATCCCCGAACATGCAGCTGCTGTATCCCTCCTTCTTGCATGTTCCAGTTTTGCAACGAGTTGGCTTATACACAAAGTCAGGCCCTCTCTTGCTGTGCTCTGTACCTGGTCTTGCGAGCATTACGTGGTGGTCCCAACTCAGGTGTAGCTGGGAAAGATGTCTGTGACGCCCTGCTGAGCAGGACGCACACCCACGGACTCCACTTCAGCCTTTTCGGGCTGAGGGTACAGAAGTCTGGCTATTGCTTTCCATGGATTGTGCTGCACCCGCTGTGCTGCCATGTGCAAGGCAAACACCTCTCCTGTGTCCCTGAAAGAGTGGCCATTTTGGTGCTTTTGCTTAGGGAGAAGTCCAGGTGTTGGGCAGAGCCCAGGTTTCAGAGAGGAGTTTGTATCCAGACCTGACCCAAAGAGACATATCCTGGCTACACTTGGGTGTGTACATTATCTCGTTCTCAGATAGCCTGCCAGTCCCCAAAACCATGTCCCTAACCACATTCTTACTGCCACAGAAATCAAAAGTCCTGAGTCCTACCTGACCGCCTCCCTATCTCTTTTCTCTTATTTTAGCTAGCAACATCTTCAACGCACCTTTCTTTCCCACTTCATACCATGCAGACTGTTTCTTCTCCATCCCTGACTTTCTACTTCTTTCCTGTCTTTGTCCTCTTTTGAGATGGAGGACAACAGCATCTTGTTTTTCTGCAAATAACAAGAATATTTAAATCATTGAAACATTACCTGGACTGTGAATCTATTAGGGCTGATTCGAGAAATGAATGAGAGGAAAAAAGGGTTCTGAAAGTGAGATTTCTTTCATTCTGCAAACTGCTGTGCAATTATGCAAAGCTGTTCTCTCATGTTTTCTGCCAGACAAAATATGTAGACACTTTTCTTGCCGTTTGGAGGGGAAATGCTGTGCATGTGCATAAATGCTGTGTCTCTTCCTTGAATTAAAATGAGACCTCACATAGCTGGTAAATTGCACATTGCCGGGGTGAGCAGACTGGCAGCTCAGAACGGAGCCTGATTTCACAGCACATTGCTTGTCTCAGCAGCGAGGCATCCTGGAACGGGCTTGGTCTGGTTTTTGGTCTGTAACTCATTGTGTAAATGCCAGCCAAATTAAAGCAAAGCAGATGGGACAAGTCATTTGAAGATTAATGAAGCTACTTACGTTAAAAAAGTAACTTCAGATACGCATTCTAATGAAAAAGATCCTTTCTAGTTCAGAATAGCTCATCTAAAGAAAAGGATCAAGCAGTGAAAACCGCTAAAGCTTAGCAGAACACACCTACAAAGAATTATTAGAAGTGATTAACTCTTTACAGAGTTAATCCCCATTAAACTGAATTATCAAGTCAAAGACTTAATTTCTTTCACAGGTACCTACATCGCTTTGTGAATGCTACCTTTTTTTCCTAAAATGTAGAAGTCAAGCAAGCAAACTAAGAAATTCTTTAGGGATTATTCACAATGCAGTCTGAGATGTTGAAAAGTTTTTCATTCTCCTATGGCATTTGCAGTTTCCTTCAAAACTTTTCAAAACTTCTGCTGAACAGTGACATTTTCCTTTGTATAATGGCTATACTTCATATGAAAGAGAAATGAATATCAGGAATCAGTACAGTAAACAAATTCTTATTGATTTACCACTACAAAAATGCAGCTCAACCTTAAAGGTGCTCTGAAAGATATACCCCTGCTCTAAAGAATCTCGAAATCTTTAATCAAAATTCTAGCCAATCACAAAGTATAATTGTAAAATATTCCCAGTATTGCCCTAAGCTCTGAGCTCATCACATCTCTCAGACTGCATGGCTAATCCACAGGAGGAAAACCAGGCTTGTCTCTCACACGCCACTGTGCTGACTGCTGAAACTGCTTCTCCTTGTGCAAGTCCTCAGCAATGAGCAGATCCTAAAAGACTGTCCTACTGCATTTTAAACACAGAGACGGCAATTATCTCTGCATTTGGCTCATGAGTTGGAGGTACTTAAGGTGTGGGAGAATCACACAAACCCAGAAGGGGAATCTTACCAGAATATTGGAGACTGTCTCTGTAAGAATCACATCATCTTCTGCCAGAGGCAGATGAGGATTTCTGAACTGTTGGAGTACCCTGTCCTCTTTATCGATGTAGAGATGGCTATTGCCATACTCTTCTTCAGGAGTAAGACTTGGCATTTCAGTGGAGAAGTACGTAACACTCCAAGTCATAAGAGAACTAAACTCCAACATTTAGAGATGTTCGTCATATACAGTCCTCCATGAACAAAAATTCGAGGCTGTGTAAATGACAAACTGTGCACTTTCTCAGGTATGTTTTTCTATAAGGAATGTTGTAAGGCAGCTGTTTAACTCCTGCTCCCGCTCCCACAAACCCAAACCCTCTCTTCTGTGACTTGAAGCCACCAGATAGCTAGTAAAGTATGCTTTGATGCACCCATTCATTTATTGCACCTCCAAAATGACCGTCATCTTAAAAGTTCCAGCAATCCTGTCTTGATTCAGAAAAGCTTTCCCTATTTATTCCGTTCTGTAAAGGGCTTGACCGCATGTTTCAGTCCTATGCCGAAGTCCTTTACTGAATAAGAAAGCACAAAATTTAAAGCTTGTCCTTGCGCCCCGACTGAACCTGGCCCTGAATGTCCAAGCTGAGTATAAGCAGGAACGATGACTATCCAAATTCCAGAGCTTTTATTACCGAAAACCTTAAGAAAATATGAATGCTTGATGCAATGTGGCATATTTCTGAAATGTACTATGTGTAAAAATGGAATTTGAGCAATTTCTTATACTGAATACGGGCAGTAAATTCCTTGGATATAAAGGCTGGTTAAATTTCATAAAATTATAGTGCTTAAAAGTTGTCTTACTCTTAAAGGGCACAAGTGCTTTATCCATGCAAACACACAATTTGATTTTTGGGCAAACTTGGTCTACAAACTGGAGGCAACAAGCACATCAATAAAAACACGGCATCTAGTTTAACTTGTTTGTTTTTCTTACAGTAAAGTGCTAAACATGATGGCTCCTTAAATTACTGCAAATGGCTGTTTTGAAATACAGTTACATTTTGTTTTAGTTCTTGTACATCTTTCCCTGCTAACTTAGCCTGTAATATAGTGCACCATGTAAAAAGCTGTTGTGTTGATGTAAAACTGATGCATATGAAATTTCTTCAGTCATCTGTTTCTGGGTCCAATGTATATAAATTCTTTGGCACAGTCTAAAATAAGGTCTTTTCTCTCCCAGGCTCCATTATGATGCAAGTGGATATTTTGCTTTTCTGGAATATGCACAGGGATTTAATAAAACTGCTACTGTGTGTCTCTTAAAACATTACATACTCCAAAGTACATGCAATTAAACAGTGTGACAGTATTTCATTCCCTCATCATGTCTGCATTGTTGAAATGATAAATGAGCCAATAGAGACATTCACAAACCACACAGCATATTCTGAGGATGCCACATCATTACTCTTTAAAATGAGGAAATTATGAAACTTAGAAATGTGTATAACATCAGAACTAGATTTGATAATGTAGATCTGAGTACACTGTGTCTGAGTTTAAATCTGTTTATAGCTGATTACATGCAGGGATGGGTTCTGATCATGCAGGTTATTAGCTGAATTTTTGACATTTAGATGTCGATTATGCTGGCTTTTGGAATTGGATTGATTTTTACAACAGAATGTCATTACAGCACTTGCAGTGACATCAAGAACAGAACTTCAGCTTGATCTTCCTCTACAGAAGCTCATTAGAGATTCACATAAGAAGACAACCAACACGTGCTATTGCCATGGAAACAAGATGGAATATTATGAAGCAGTATAGCCCATATTCCAAAACAGAGAGGACAAAGTCAGAGCAATTATAGCACAAGACTGACAGGCTTTTTGTTTGCAGCCTGTATGGGTCAAGGCAAAACTTAGCTTCTGCTCTTTGAAATAAAAATCAACCAGTGCAGTTTTAGGACTCTGGTTTCAATTCCTCCTTTTCAAACATGAAAACTCAAGCCAGTCAGTTTAGTTTATGTTGTATGGGAGGAAGGAGGCCGAATGGAGGCAGAGGCATCACAGCAGGTGTGTAGGTGTGATGATGTACAAAGAACAGACATCACAGAACCGATAAAGGAGTGAGTCAAGTTCAAGCCAGGCAGCGAGGTACTGATAGAACAGAGGTGAGCAAAACCAGCAGAAGCTGAACATCTGGTACGTCATTAAGGTGCAGAAGAAAGGCTGGTTTCAAATGCAATGGCCAGCCAGTACCAGCAGCCAGAATGCAAAGGATAACATTTCTTGTGATTTGCATTAAATAGGTGAGTCTTTTAGTTTCTTGTGTTACCTAGATAATGAAATACTTTTGGGCATCCCAGACATATTATATGTGTACATTATGTAGGCATTCCAACTTCCCAAGCTTCTGCTTGTGACTACATACACAAAAATTTCTTTAAGACATTTAAAACAGCTCTGTCTGGTCTAGAGAGAGTTTTAACTGTTGTAAGACCACTATCTCTGACTACAGAGTGCTAGCTGGTGAGTAGGAATGCACATATTTTTTTTGTGTTTGATGGCAATACCAAAAAATATAGGAATTCTATGCTAATGGAAGCAAGAGCTTAGAGGAAATATTTCACCCTTCATGTAGAACGCCTGTGATTGCCACTTCATTCACACTACCTTTAAGGAATATTTTTAAATTCCAGCTGAAGGTCTAGGAATAGACCGACGGTCTGTTCTAATCACTTTGAGCAAAGCCACTGCAGGCAAAACGTATCTTAGGAAAGATAAACAAAGAGTGTAATAGGGTTTTAAGGATTATTCAACAAGCTTTGGGGAGTTGTACCATGAGTTTACCACTACAGAGAGGTACTGTGAGAATCAAAAAAAGGTAAGAGAATGATGAAAGGGAAAAATACTAGAGTACACAGAAAGCTTGTGAGCCTCTACTGAACCAGGCTTTGGGAAGCCTTCCAATGTCTGCATATGAAATATGCGGTATGCCACTATTTAATTATTATAAACTCCACAAATTGTCATCCACTTAAGGAGCTCATGTTTCTGCCGAGTTAAATGACTTCAGAACTGATAGGCTGCATTCCCTGTTTCAGCCCTGGTTCATTCTTGACTGGTTCTGTTTTGATTTGAAAAAGAGGATGAAAGACACTGTGATTTTGGGACATGGAATGGAATATGAATTTTTTGTAGCAAAATTTTATTCCTATAAAACATACAAACTTTAATAGTAGTGAGTACCTTTATGAGAAGCAAAATACCAAACACTTTGCTAAAAAGATGAATACTAGATCAATTTTTTCACTAGCACCAGGCAAAGAGAAAAAATGAGATATAGTTGACAAAAATAATGGAAAATAACAAACATTCTTTCTCATCTTTGCATGCAAATTTTCTTTCCCAAACTGTTAAATACAATTCAGCAGTGCTAGCGATTACTTTTTTTTCCCTAAACCTTTTCCTTGCTTTTTTTTGTGTGTGTTTGGGCTTTTCTTCTCTTGCTCTGCTTGCAGGACCGCTTCTTGAGCTGCCCGTTCTTCTTGTTTTCTGTGCTCATCCTCTAGCAGCTTACTTCTGTATGCTTCCCGAATGCTGTGAACTCTGCTTCGTGTTTCATCTAAGGATGCCTAGCCAAAAACAAACAGCAATACCCCCCCCAACACATGAATCTTGATTTCATCACAAGCAACTACATCCTTCCTGTTATGTGTCACTTTGTGACTCTATAAGTTCAGGGAAGGCACCTCTCCTTTTCTTTTTACTTGTGTTTTTATTGATTTGTCACAGCGACACAGCTATATGTCAGTCTTTGCACCATGAAGTTGAAGAGAAAGTTCATGAAAATCCTTTTTAAATGCTGGCACAATAAACTAATTGTGTGAAAGGAAGATAGGGAAACAGACTAGTTACCCTTCTGGGTCTAGTCTCTCTGGCTTGCTTTGTTCTCTTAAACAAGTCCATTAAAACCTAGTCTTCAGCAATGCCGAAATGGCTGAGGAGACCTAGTCTTTTAAGAAACGAAAGGAGCCTAAATCACATTGACCTTCAACGAGACTTAGGGCAAGTGGGACTTGGACAGTTCTGAAAACATTTTCCTTTACATTTCCATCCTGGAAAATAGGTCTATCTGGATTCCTTCGTATAGTTCTCTGTGGTCTACAGGTGAAAAAACTGTAAAAGTGCTAATCAGCACACTATGCATATTCACAAGTAACTCATTTTAAATTAGCACTGTGAAACAACGTTAATGGGTGTACTTTCTAGAAAGAGTTGAGGAAGTACTCTTAATAAAAATTTGCCCTTCTAATATATGATACGTTAGGCATCCAAAATGATAGCAACATCTGAAAACCTGGACTTGCATTCTTGTTAGGATCAATCAGTCACTGGTAGAGAACTATAGCTCCTTGCAGACTTGTAGTTAAGTAATATAAATCAGGCTGTCTCTGAAGTTGTTACGGAGATGTTTTCAAGTGATTTCTGTAAATAGGTTGGTTTGATGTAAAATTATTTTTACTGTCTCTTATCCAGTTTTAAGAGCTCTAAATAGTCACCAGCTGATGGCTAGTTGTTACTGTATCACCACAGTGTAACAAAACATTTTGCTCCTCTTGACACTTAAGGGCTAAGCCAATTTTGTTAAGATATTTCTACCAATTTCACGTGCAATGTATTGGCTGAGTTAATCCTAACAATGGATCCTACACAAATGCTACCAAATTTATTGTTTATCAACATGGTTTTTTAAGGATTCAGAATTCCAATTTTTTGTTTGTTGGCATCATGCATATTCCATGAAAACTGCGTTCTCTAACTTTGCTGTAAGACACATTAGGAGCAACTCACCCTCCTCTTAAATTAACTTGTTCTTTATTACTTGACAAAAAGCCCTATACAATTCTATAACCAAAAAAAATAGCCAAATCAGAGATGTTTTATCTAATATGCATCTGGTCATAGATATAAAACGCTCAATTTATTTTCACTTTTAACTATCCTTTTATGGTGATATTTTTAAAATAGTGTTTTTGCAGAGAGCTGTATCAAGAAAGTTCTAAGGATATCATATTAAGGATGTTGTGTAGTACTTTTTTTTTTTCCCCCTAGAACCTTTAGTTTTAATATTTGCTCAAGTGAAATTTCAAGCTTGGTCACTGTTTCTAAGCATTGATACTGACTACAAAAGTCTTGATCCATACTAGTGGCGAATATCACAGTAATAGTTACTGGGAAGTAATCTTGAAAACCTACCTGCAGATTCTCATACATTTCAAGTATATTGTGCTTCAATAAAGCTCTGGCATTTTGTTCTTTTTCTCTTTGTTCCAAAGCCAGCTCTCGAAGTTCCCTAAAACGGTTGATTTTTTCCACTTTACGCATCTCTTGCTGTTGAATGACGGACTCATTTCTTAGCACAGAATCAGACATTGTTTTTCTGAAGGAAATACAAAAATATTTGTCTCATTTCAAATGCAGTTTTCAGTTGTATATGTTTTGCCTACACCTATATGTGTATATTCAGTTTATATACTGCAATGTCACCATCGTATGGTTAGATGTGGTTAAGGAGTTACTTTTCCTCTGCTAATATATAACCCCAATGAGAAACTACATTCCTGAGGCTAGGTCTTCTTATACTTGACTGTCTATTTTAAAAATTTTCGTAAAATCATGCTCGTCTTTGAGCATATGAAAAACTCCTACATGTGACACTTCTTTTTAATTTGCAAGAAATATCATCTTTCCAGAAGTTTTTCATATTATAATTCGGCATTGAGACAAATGTAATTTTTTTTTTTTTGCCATTGGCATAGTGGCAGCTAAGTACATAATATATTTTTATAATTTGACTTAAACCACTAGTGTAAAAGTCAAGGAGATGAAGACAAATAAAATGCTAACAAGACTCAAGCCTGTAGGAGATATTTTGCCATATTTTCTACTGTTTTAATGTTATTCGCTTCAATACAACACCAGTTTCCCTTTCAATTTCAAATTAAATTTGGAGTTTTTTTCAGCATGTTCTAAGGTCTTTTGAAAATCAATGAGCTGCATAAATGCCAGACTGAATACAAACGGACTTAAGCATGAACCAGGTTCTAGCTGCTGCACAGCAAACATGCAGGTGCATGTATATTAGCGAGATAGGTTCATATCAACACATGTGATAAAGACTATGCCTCTTTTGAATAAAGAATATAATTAATATAATTATTTCAGCTATTAACTATTAACTGAATTGCATTTGTTAATTATGTTATTTTAATCTAGCATCACATCCTGACAAACTTCATATGCCCTTCTTTCAAGATGACCACTGAAATAAACCTACTTGCCTGCACATGCATTTTCTTCGGGTTTTTATGTCACATTCTCATTACATGCAGTGCAGTGATTCAGCTCCTTTGACGTGTATTATGTTAAGGAAAGGACATCAATTGTAAATGGATGTAGGAAAGCACAGAGTTCCACATACCAGGAAAATCAAACCTGAAAACTGTATCTTGGTGCCATCTTCGCTTCTGCTTTCACTACTGAGTGATTTTGTGTACACAACATAAACGACAGATAAAATTTGGGCCAGGATTTTCACAGCAACTTTAACAAGCATGTGACAGAATTGTAGCTTACTTCAATGACACGTGAAGGATAAAGTCTAAATTCACATCAATTATACTGCATCCAATCACAGATAGGATGCAAGCGCATAAAAATATATTGCATTTACTAATTCCAATATATGAAAATCCTTAGACAGTCTTTCATTTTGGTGTTTCACTGGGAATGAATTGTTCTTGCTGCAGTTTACCTCATATAAGGCCTAAGGTCTATAGGCTCCCATTTTTTTTGCTGCGTTTGTAAGCTTGAGTCAATAGTTGCTTGTGATGCTTTCTTTCCTATGGCAAGAGAATCTACAACAAAACAGATTAAACTGGTTATTCAGTTATGATAGGACGCTCCATCTAAATTCTTATATAGTTTTTTCCTCTTTTGGCTCAAAAAAATACCTTATTAAATGAGAATATGGGTTGGAGAGGATATAATATTTCTGCCTTTTTATTTGCAACACTCATGATAGAATCAAAGATGCTGCAAAAGCCCTATATATGCTAGAGATAAGTTAATATATGTGTATTTTGGCTAAATCCATGGTACTTAAGAAGGTTTGTAAATCTAAGCAAGAAGATTCAATTTAAAGTGCCTAAGGAATGTAAGAACAACTTCTAATCAGCAAGGAATCACATTCCTTTATTAAAAAAAAAAAAAATCAATAAAAATCTGATTGTTCAGTTCTGGCTGTAGTTTAAAAAAATTACATTCACTTTTGGGCTGAGATTTAGTTTGAGAAATACCAGTCTAAAGAAAAAGGGTCCCATGACAACTTAAAATTGTCATTCTGAAGTCTTAGATTTTTTTTACCACATGTATAGTAACCATATTATGCTTTAATGTAGCATTCTCACAATACAATGACATATCTGATATTAAACATGCCACTGGGCTGAACTTCATTGTGATTATTCCAACGCTTCATTCTTTCAGTTCACATGGATGTGAACTGAAAATGCATGTGAAATTTGATGAGACTTAATGTCTCATCAAATGCAGTAGTTTGTGTCCATAAAAACTCTCTTTTTAATCTTCTTATTTAAACGATCAATTGAAACTTTAAAAAAGCTATTACTGTAATTTTCTCACCAAAAATAGGAAAGATGTTTCTGAGCATTAAAAAAACCCTACCGCCTATATATTTACTGTCTATACATAGAGAAATATAGCAGCCTTCTCTGTTGGTCTGGAAGGGTGACATGGACTTTGCAAGTGCCTTAGACACTGCCCATCAGAAAAGTATTTTCCAGAACATGACAATTCTCATTAAGATACTGAACATTACACATATGTTCAAGCACGTTATTGCCTATTGCTGCACTCTGTGGAACTGAACCTTAAAGTCATTGGCATATCACCTCTTTATTTCACAAGACACTGTATTAGACTCTAGACTTTGGAACAAAGCTCTTGGTAGACAACCATTAATTTTGAAGTCCTTATCCAATAGCTTAAAGGAAATAATATTTTTTCAAGTTCCTTTGGAATGCAAGAAGTAACTAACGATGTGTTTGTTTACAGCATAAGGTGAGGACTACTTTTGCTTTAAGTTCTGAAACATTCCCAGGAGGATTACTTACCTGACTGGAAAAATCTAATCTTAACAAGTTATGTACTAGTCACAGGTTCTAGTTCCACGCACATGAGCCATGACCAGATATCGTCACAATCAGACTGGGTATTATACTTTCTGTTTTGTGATGGCCTGATGTCAGCACTATTCTCAGAAGAAAAGAAACAACAAAAAGCCTTGCAGCCTTGTACCCAGTTCAGATTTTCATCAGAGTCTGGTAATTACCAGGGAATACAATTGAAGAATGCGTAGAAGTTGTAACCACTATGTAAAATTAGACAACACTTATGGAAGCTGTCAGGAAGCTGATGCTACTCGAACGCACTTTTTCACACTTCACTTCCAGAGTACTGTCCGTGAACAGGTTCCATGAACATCAACATAAAGGATTATTAACATTAACATTAGAAGTATTAGTACTTTACTGACATGCTATTTCATCTGCTAAACAATTGTTTAATATTTCTACATTAATGACCTCTGGTACCCAACTTGGAATTGAGGGAGTAAGTCTTTTCTACTGAAATTCCAAACATTTCAGGTTAATTTAGGCTTTGAATTCTAGTACAGAAGGACTGTTTAAAGTTTGCTTAAAGCTAACTTGGCAGCCTCCAAGAACTATGAGGCTATATCTGTGTCTGAAAATAGAGCAATGCAACAACTAAACCAAAAAGGGGCTAGAGAAGATAGGAACTAAACATGACGTGCATTTGGCACCTTTATCGGGGCTGTTCTATCCATTTACTACCAGTATTTAATGGAGAAGTCTTTTCTAAGGAGCTGACCATGATGAACAAATGACATGCTTGACAGAAAGTTACACCCTTACCTCTTTCTCCTGAACTAGATGTTAAACCGCCAGTCTCAGTCCCAGCTATGGGCTCCTCTGAATCTCTCACAGCATACTTATTAATAAATCGCATGCGTTCCTGAAAAGCCTAGAGATCAAAGTTTTAATCCAGATAAGAAAACTTCTAATGCATTCTTTAAATCCCAAAGAATTTTCAAAGCTAGGAAGTTATAAGTGGTCAATAAGACAGTAAATCTTCAAATCCAGCGCATGTGAGATATGATGCTACTTCATATTACTGGTGAGTATATTTCACTGGTTTGGTCTATGAAAATGCCACCTCTAACAACAGGAATACCATTAGTGAGTCACTGGGGAGAAAAAAAGATAAACATAAGAGGACCACATTTCATGTCAGAGTCATATTCAAGCCATCTCTCCAATAGATTTTTTTCCTTAAATAATAACCTGTCAACATTAAACATCCAGTTTTTCTAGTAATATTTTGGAACCTTTTTTTGTTTCCTTTTAATGTGTTATGTAGAGGAGAAATAAATTAGCAGTAGTACTTAAACTTCGTCTTTAATTTATATGTCTTGAGTATATGAATTAGAACCTCTAAGTAAACCTTTGTGAGATGGTAGTTCAGTGAAATGAAAAGTAGATTGTACACTTTCCGTGGTTTCACTCCACTGAGTGCATTCTGGCTATATTCAGTATACATCCCAAACAAGAAAACAATGCTGTCAATAAGAATTCTGTCAATAAGAAAGCTAACACCAGAGTGCAGTACACAGCTCTGTCTGGGACTGGAATCAGAAGAGATGCTAGGGTTCCTGAGTCCTGAGTCCTGAGATATTGAATACTTACACTAAAGATCATCATGCAATGAAATACTGGAAAATCACTGATCTCTGCGTAGTTTAAAATAATCTTTGGATTAAAAAAAATAAAATAAACAAAACAAAACAAACTGAAAAGCAAGGTCGGTTCCTTCATAACTGAACATACAATCAGAATACCTTCAGCTACTGCATCTCCTTAAGGAAATATCTCTTCCTCCTAGGAGCTCTATAGCCTGGGATTTAGACTTCCTCTTCAGAAATGGGAGCTACGGTGCAAACCCTTTCAGACTAAATTACCTTTAATGCCAAAGCCAGGCATCACCACTTCTGCTTTTCTTTTCAGAGGTGACTTGGGCTCACTAGACTTTCTCTTAAGGGCTCAAATTGCCAGAATGAACAAACAGAGAAGCCAAAAGTCAATCCTGGAGTCAGGCACCTAATTCCCAGAGTCACAGGGCATGTCACCCCTGGAACAGACAGACATTGGGGCAGAGAGATCAGGAAAAAAGGAGGAGGGAAGCTACTTAGTCTGGGTATCAGACACCCAAGTTAGACCTTCTTTTTATTACAGGTAGTTGCTGCAATTTTCTTAACAATGGCTGTTTTAGGAAAAAATGGTCACAGACCTAAGGGGCTTTTAAAATGGAACCCCTTAGCTGTAATTCAGTTGATTTTCTGATCAAAAGAGGCAATGGTGATAGAACTAGCATTCTGAAGAGACTCTTTAGACATCAAAGGGGATTCACTTCCAGCTAATCTTTAGGATGCTGTACTTGCTTTTTCAGTCTCAGCAGAGCCAATCAAAACTGCAGAGTAATGCATCTCTCCTTAGATCAGAATTTAATAAAGTAGCGTCAGAAAAATTTTTGAGCTTTGAATACACTGAACAGAACTGACAATCTGAAAGTGTAACTGTAAAGACCCATGCCTGAGGTTTATTTCTGAAAGGTAATATAAAAAAGGCAAAATGCTTCTGAGCCAGGGTTTCTGGCCGAACACCTCTCAAAGGTCATTGGTGGTGGTCATGATAGGGGATGACTGTTAGGTAAGTTTTAAGACTGCATTTTGTTCTTTTCCTTTTTTTTTTTTTTTTTTTTTTTGTTATGTCGTTTCCATTTTT
>VYZM01008461.1:38504-56516 GCA_013398915.1 Dromas ardeola | reverse complement strand
TTTTTGGTAATGATGCTTCCAATTCTGAATCAACAGTTTAACTTTTTGCTTTGCAAGAAAGAACTTGTATTATTTTTCCATCTTAAGCGTACGTTATGTCAAAAGAGCCCAGCTGCAGCTGACATCTGAATTAGTATTGCTTCTCCAAACCAGTGCATTCATAGAGCAGCACATAGAGGCTCAAGGGTAACCTGCAACCCAGAATGAAGTTGGGAATTCTGGCTGCAGGAGACAACTTGAGTGATGATATGGCCAGGTGCCAGCTCATCAAGGGAAATCTTTTTGGCATGTTTGTAACAGTGTATTTCTCACTAGAATCTGTTCATGCTAAACATTAAACTTGTCACAAGTAGCAGCTTTGCAATTGTGTAGAGGTAGTGGGCTTTCTAAGGAGAAACTTTTCTCTGTTTTGTAGAGTCAAATCTAAAGTCTCAGTGATCTACAGAAGTCTAAAGGACATGATCTGTGTTCCTGCCCAGAACTCATGCACATAAAATCACTTTTGATTCTTTAAGCTGTGTAAAATTTCCTGTCTTCCACAGAGTGGTGAAGAGGACAGCCATATGAAGTCAAGTCTCTGTTCTGGCAACTTCACAGCAGCTCCTGGAACTTGTGAAGAAACATCACTGCAAAGATTGCACTCCGATATTACCTTGATAGCTCTTCCTGGCTCTGCAGACTCCCATGCTTGTTTCATGGCTTTGATCTCATCTGCTCTCTGGGTGTCCTTCTTCACCTCCAGCATGTCTGCCTCTCTCTGTTCACTAACGAGACGTAAAGTCCAGTATGGTTTGTTTGAAACAGCTTGCTGGAAGTGAAGTATCATAAACATAATGTTTGGTATACATCTACTACCACTATTAAGGATAAAGTTTTGTTTCTGTCTCCTGACTAATACACATTATACACTGATAGACTTTGACATGCGTTACTACACAGTGGCTACCAAAGGAAAGGAAAATTACTTTGCAATGTCTAGAAGGTCTTTGAGGTATTTTGTTTATGTGCTTCCCCTCACTCCCATACAGCATGCTCCACACCCACAGTCCTTCTCAACAGTCTGTCTGAACAAGTATTTTGTAGAAATTATTGTCTTATCTTCCTGTCAAGCTTTTTTCCTTTCCTTCCTTTTCCTCCTTTCCTTTCCTTCCTTCCACAAGCTTTTTTACTAGAAGTCTTCTTCTATTTAACTAGGCTTTTTGTATAGAAATACATCTGGCTGCGTGTTATGAGGCATCTGATTCTTTCCAATCACTTCCTAAATTCTCTAAACAGTCTCAACGTATGGCTTCTCCAGAACCATAGGGTATAAGTAGTGCCTTAAGCGTAGGAGACTATTCTGCTGTCTGACCGATGAATGAGACATTGTGCTGCATATATTTCTGGAAACTGTACCATCTGCGGAAGCTCCAAGCCCAAGTTTTAGAAGTAGGGAAAGGAGTTCAGCTTTCATTTGAGACTAAAGGTAGACATATTCTTTATCTGCTAGCACTTCCATCTGGAAACTTGCATGTGTTTTAGTGGCAGACTGAAGAACTCCCAAGAGCTATCATCTCAGCACCTCTAGCATACCCCATGACTGGAGCTGAAGGCAGAAATCTGACACAGCCTGAAGCTGCATTGCATTTCTGTGGCCAACAATCTCAACTGCAGCCACTTGACTGCTTCAAAGGAAGGGTTAAGGCACTATTCTGGAACTCTGTATGTGTGGATGTGAATCACAGGAAAGTTTGCTGGGCAGCAGGTTTAGTCAACACAACAATTCAGTAGAGATTTCTTCATGAAAATCTCTATGGAGACGTCCTCCCCTTGAACTACCTGCCATGAGGCAGCAAAATTCCCAGCAAAAGCAATACCATTAAAGGAGGAGCTGTCAGTTTCTTCTTTGCTTTCCATTAATCTGTTTGCAATCCATAAAGTCAATTATTCCTTTTAAGGCATACAGGCTGGCAGTAGCCTTTCGGTCAATCACTGTACACTCAGTTTATCCCACCACAATGAGAAGAATTTGCATGTAGGCAAGTAGGTACCAATTTTTCTGCCATTGTATGTCTGCAAGCTAATGACAATTGTGACATACGAGACCGGAACTGACTATAGCCGAAAGACCTATTTCATCTCCTTGGGAACCCATGAAAATCATTACAATGAGGGACTAATGGGACATGAATATGGCAAATTCATGGAATTTAATAAACCTTCAGCAGAGACAGAAACTAGACCAAAAGAAGGATCAACCAGTAGTTGCTTTATACATAAACAAAGAAATGATCACATTACATCTCTAAATGCAGGATGCATATCTGTTACATGTGTAATTCAATCTCTCTCAGGTGTAAAGCTAAAAAGGTGGCAAAGCAGGGCATAGAGGAACACAAGGGATACACTAGAAGTGCTAGTAATACTGATCTGCAGACCTGAGAATATCTCAGTATGATGATGGCACAAGCAACGAATCCAGTTTCTTGGATTTGTTCTCACCTGAGATTCAGGTCGATATGCAAGAGATGCAAGTGATCCTTTTTCTTTATGGGACTTCTCTTTTTCTGTCTTCTCAGATGCTTTATCTTTTGTTTTTTTGGTTGATTTAGGAATACTTGCAGACTTTTGTCCTTCAAAATGATTAACCATTAAGGGAAAGCTGTGCTCCTCATGCTTTTCCCCATGTACTATTCAGATGTAGTTATGATGCATGACGAATTACAGGGTACCGTTGTCATCCATAAATATATTTCCCCATATAATATCCAGGGTGGAATAACAGCACAAAACAGCCATGCAGAAAGACAAAGAAAATTCAGTTAATTTGTTGACACATTTAAGTGCTACACTAGCATTTAGTGTTTGACTAAGAAAGAATGTGGGGACAAAACAACTTTTGAAAACGGACTTACAAGGTGGACATATTGTGACAGCCTTATCTGTCCTAAATAGCACTTTACCCAGGGCTTAACTGTGAGTTTGCCATGGTCCCTGCACATCAGTCACTGCACTGTTGCCTTGTGTATGGGTCAGTCCAAAGACCGCAATGCACAGAATCACAGTGTGGCTGTGATTTCTCCTATTTCTCCTGTATAGTCTTGTACGGTCTCTGTCAGTGTTATGCACCAGGCAGGTGAGAAGCCCCAAGCAGGTAAAGTCAATGTTCTCACTGTTTCATATCCTTGTAAGCCTGAAAGCGTGACGAGCAGAAGGCAACATACACCCCACCAAAAATGCAAAGAAGTTAAGGCAAAGGAACATATTGAGATTTGATGCATATTTAAGAAACTCAAAATGATCATTCTCAGAACTATCGGAGAACATGTTGGATTCATTATTTTATCAGTACATGTGTATGCTATATGTATGCTGTATGTGTGAATTAAAGATACTGAGAATTTACATTTTTACATTTGTAACACTTATTCTGCACTGTCTTAGCTGGTGGGAGCCGTTAAGAAGATTTTTTGTATGTCATATTCTTGTTAAAACAAACAAACAGATAAATAAAGCCTGAAATAGCATATAGCTGTAATAGCATAAGGAACATGTCAAGTGAAACAACTTGGAATGGACCACAAACTATGAGAAAGATTAAAAATCTGAGTCTGAAATCTCCATTTCCCTCCACCTCCATACTGCCTGAAACATTAAAACAAATGCTGAAAACCTAGATTTAGCCGATAAAACAAAACAGGGGATTTCTCTTAGAAAAAAAAAAGAGGAGCTGTTTTACAATCTGACAATAATACCTAGAAAAAAAAAAGAGGAGCTGTTTTACAATCTGACAATAATAACAAGGTAGCTTTCACTTAATGCTATGCTTTTCTAATCTCTTTCCACTGAGGACAAATCACTGTGCTGCATGTTTTGATCCAAAGTTCACTACGATATTGCACTGGCTTTAATGAGCTTTGGATCAGATCTGCAATGTCATGGCTAAGGTTATACGGATATATAAAATTGTAAATAATAAATATATAGAAACATATTCATAATACACATATAATTTACACATACAAATATATATTATATGATATATGTGTATTACATCATACATTATACATGTGTTTATGTATAAATTGTATTATTCTTACCTCCTCATGCTACTTAAATAATGTACAATGGCCCCAAAGTGCTAAGCTTAAATTGATTCAATGCTACCAAAGCATATATTAAAGAATGAAAGCAAAAATTAAAGTGGTCTCCACAAATATTGGAGATACTAAACCAACTCCAGAGGGAATGCAAATGTAAAATAAATAGTGATGGCATTATTTGAAGTTATAATATCATTACATAAATGGCTTTCCATTTAATTTCACATTATCATAACAAATTAGCACCATAAATCAGGCTGGTGTACATGCATTATTCAATGAATTATTAATTTAAAAGATAAATTATTTATTGTTTATACAAACACTCAAGAGACATCCAGTGTTATTAGCTAAATGATATCAGACAAGGACTTTCTATATCATGGGATACCACAAGCTTTGTCTGGCTTGTATAAATATTTTACGACTTTGAATTTTAACATTTTGATGCTCTGGACTTATTGCATACACTGAGACATTAGTAAATAATAAACAAGCATATGAAATGACAGGGCTAAAATGAGCTATCCCGCTTTAACTCCATATATAAAGGTTTAGGGCAGGATTCTCTAGCTAATGGCACTTAGCTGCACTGTCCAGGTTCCCCCAGCCCTCCTGCCTTCCCCGGTAGAGCAGGCTGTCTTCCCGGTTTTGGGATCATCCTCCAGATATTCCTGGAGAGGACACTGGCTGCAGTTTGGCACTACAGCATGCAGCCCACTCTGACTCTAAGTGAGATGTGAGTAGTTCCTGTGGGCTTTTCCAAGGACAAAGCTGGGCAACTGCTTTGATTGGAATGTGATAAGAAGAAAGGCAGGGAGATGACACAGAAAGTAAAGGGCCATTCCAGCTCACAGGTTATGCATCAATCATCACAAACTCTCAGTGGCTGTTATTGTATATGTATGGCACGAAGTAAAGCTTGGGCATCACACCAATTGGCAGTGATGACAAACAGCTGATAGCAACTCTTAAAATTAGCATCTCTACCACTTTTCAATTATTTACTCAGAGATTCATTTAGTCTAATGCCAGAAGGGACCATCCAGTCTGATTTCCTGTCTATGACAACCTAAGTAACTACACTAAACAATTCCTATCTGAAACTCATAACTTCAGATTGAGATACAACAGTTCTCTTTTTCAGGCAAGATAGACAGCTACTCCTGATTTATGAAATTCAAATTCCAGAGAATGTATCTTATTCATAGGTAAAATCCAGAGGAGTCTTTTGAAGTTTTCTTTGAGAAGATATCATGCCCCCACTATCTGAAATAGACTTTGATCATTTAGTGGGATTACCCAGTAGTTGGTAGAAATGACTGTTACTTGCCCCATGAGAGACTTTCAGATTTGGTTCGGAAATGACGAAGAAGTTCAGATATTACTTTTCCTGTCTCTGGTTGGACCCTCGGAAGGATTCTTGACAGGTAACAACATAAAAAAATCTTTCCAAAGCTGGGCTCATCCAGACACTAGTTGCAGGAAAAATACACCAGGATAGAAGTAAAGCAATAATATGGCTGCAGTAGTAGGGTGGGGTTAGAGCATGGCTTAGAGGTCTACAGGTCTTTAAACCCCAGCACCATCATATATCCTCAGTGACCTATTTTTTCATTGAACACTGGGCAAGTGATTAATCACTACAGACAAACAAGGTGGAAAAGAGATAAAGAGAGGGAGAACTGAACATCTTCTTAAACATCTCATGAAATCCTGTCCTTGGCACGAGCCAGCAAGTTCTCCTGCTGGAATAGAAAACCTGTGGGAGAAACTTTCCCAGCTCTGGACAAAAAAAAAAGGAGTATTCCAAACAATACTGCCTCTCCTGCCTTTTCAAACCTACTCTACTGCCTGGGTTGTGCGTCCATCTCCCCCTGCTCTCCCAGTTGGATGGACAGCCTTCTCTCATCAACAGCTAATACTCTTGAGTTAACTTAAGGCAATATATAAAATACATGTTGCAGTCAGCATTCAGTGCACACTGATGATTCGACTCTGGGTTGTGACAGTTGTGCAATAAAACTTCTGATCTAACCACAAGAAAAGTAAAACCAACGAACCCAAAAAGGCAATAGCTGAAAATCATATATACAAAACGAATCTTAAAATAATTTTGTTTGCATAGTCAAGCAACTTAAAATGGTATTAGCAGTTGCAAGATTGCCTGCTAATTTTTCCCCTTTTACACAAGAATTATGATTCAGACATTTTTACTATTTTTCCATTGAAGTCTTGCCCCATTAACAGCTCCCAATGTAAGGAAAAAATTAAAAAAAAAAAAGAGAGAGAGAAAAGAATGAAGACTGTATAAATAATACACTATCCAGCACTTTCTAATTTCTGTGTACTTGGGTTTTCCTGGTTAATGCCTTTTTAATGTCCTGTTTGTGCAATGTGGTCTCTAATGAAACATTTAATGAGATTTCATATATAATAAATATGTCTAAATATTGGTCATGAAATAACTTTTGCTAACACAGTTCTTTTTACAAGTACTTCCAAACTGCAATAGTAAGGATTCTAAAGAAAGAAATGAGTAACAAACATCAACAAATACAAAATACAAAATTGTCATAGCATCTGTAAGCCAGAGAACTTACTTTCTTCAAAAATGTTCCTAATAAGCTTTTATAATATCAGTGAATATAGTCTTCATTTAAAGGGAGACTAGTTTAAAAGACTTTAGTAAATACTAATACAAAGCTGAAATATGCTTTCGCCATGATAGGTTAGCTTTAACACAAAACTAACTCCAGATGGCACTGTTGTCTTACATGAAAAAGTGATACCCGAAATGGTGAAAGTTTGCTGCAGGAATTTTCCACCTGGCTCACTGCAGCTTTCTTAAAAATCACAATGTGAGAGGATGCCTTTTTGGTTACACACCATCATCGCTGTTATATGAACTGTGTGTCTGTCAACTGGTGCTGGTAAAGCTCAGTTTTCAAATTGCTTTAAGACTAGCTCACAATCAGAAAAAGATTCAAAGATTAAATGTTGTGTTTTCCAAAACACTTACCTATAGTAAGCACTCTAGATAAATATTTCTGTTAATAGGGGTACATAAAATAAATGCTAAGTAGTAAATACAGTAAGTGTTGGAGTTTAAACTTTATGATATGTGTTGTTTTTAAACTGTGTTGGTGGCATGGACAATCTGTTGCTATCCTTGTATAAACAGAAACACCCATTTAATATGAACTGTGAAATGGATTTGGGTTACTTTGAAAGGCAGGAATTATGAGAGAACACAGAAATCACAACATTTGAAAAGCATCCTAGGAGAAAAGCACTCATTATCACTGACGGTGGCTGGAGGCTGGTTGACTGAAAATGAGCCACAGCATCGGTTAACACAGAGAAGGGAAGCTATGAATTGGAATACTGCTACCTTGAACTAAACAGGATAATACTCATGACATTGATAAGTTTCAGTAATAACAGCTGAGAACTAGTGAAGAAACTTAGAACTTAAATGACCTCCTTTGACCTGCAGTTTTATAGACCATGGTGATAGCTGTAGGAAAGAACACACACCAGGAGCATGACTGGTGTGCTAAGTGGAAGCTGTTACTTTGTAGCCCACTCAGAAGAATAAGCCAATGTAATCAGATGTCTGTTGTAACAAGCCGTCTGTCATTAAAGGAAAAATGAGGAGAATAAATGGAGTCATCTAGGAAGAAAAGATAATTTTGTGAAGAACACGAGCTAAAGGCAGGCGAAACAACCACTAAAAATTCTGTCTTTGTAGAGGCCTGTAAGGCTAATGACAAAGGTCCTCAAATAGTACTAAAACTGACTAGGGACTGTAGTAAACCAACAAGATTTATCATTGTAAAGTTCTGTAACGCTAGCTGAAAAAAGACTGCAAAAATCTCAAATGTTGCACTCAAATACAAGAAAAGAAATAACATATGTCAGCAATTACTGCTGATGAATCTAACTTCAGTCCAGGGTAACAGAAATTTAAAAAAAAAAAAAAAACAACACAACAACAACCAGACATTAAAAAGAAATATGTAACCAGAGTAAGAAGTGAGAAATACCACTAATAAATAAAGATCAAGTCTTCCTAAGAAAATGTAAGGGTATTATCAAGTGTATATATATGAGGAAGGATAATGCAAATAATTTCTCCTTATCTCATATTTTAAAAATTGAGTTATAAAATTTTAATATTAATCATGCAGGGAATGTATTGAGTGGTGGAATTGGGGTGGAATTTTAGGTTCTGCAGGATCATAGGGATGAGAGCACAGAGGAGTCAACTACTGGGACCTGGGAAGTCCTGCAACCTCAGCAGCTCATATGGGATCCAGGGGGCAGCTAGGTGTCTAAACACAGCTGCTGGAAGGATCCACCCTGTGCATACACACACACACACACACACACACGTGTATATAGTCTCACCAGTAGACTTCCATTCTGTCCAGCCAGCGAAGGGAGCAGGATGAGGCCATTGGTGCTGTCTGTGTTTGTGTGAGTGCTCTGAGTGTCTGTATGTATGTATATACGTATTGTGACTGTGCGGTCTGTGTGAGTGTGCCTGCTGGGACTACGTCTTCAGCCTTGCTACTGGTTGGACCTGGGAGGTGGAGTGGCAGCAGTTTCGCCTCTCTTGGGCTGTAGGACCCAGCACAATAAATTTTCCTCTAACGCATTTAAGATCTAAATCATTCTGTGTCAGCCCCAGTAGTAAAAGGAGAAGCATTTATCTGATTTCTAAGATACTGACTAGTTTTCTATCTGCTTTTAACATGTGTTGGGTTCTTTTCTGTCCCTTAACAAGAAATACTGAGAGAATCTGGAAAAAAAAAGAAAAGTTGCTGAAATTTCTCTGTCCCCTTCCAGGCTTGAATGCACAGCCTGTCCTTGGGAACTTTCCTAGTCTTGCCTCCTGCCTAAATTCTTCTCCCAGCAGTACAGAAGTAATACATATCCCAAAACAGGCCTTTTTTCCCCCTCCTGCCAGTGCATGCCCTTCTAGTTTCAGTAGAAACTTCTATGTGTGGATGTACTTTGTCAGGGCACTCCATCTTTATATTACACTTCATTGGTCTCTCTGACTGTAGAAGCAGTCATACTTCTACAACTGTTCCACATCCCTACCTAAACTTGAGCCCTAATAAGCTCAGGTGAGTTTTGTAGAGTATTCTCTGCTTTCTTTATAATTTGTGAACTGAAGGTACAGAATCATGCAATCAAACTTCATTTCTATGAATCACGGAACAAAGAGCTTCATTGCTTAATTATTTCACTCAAGCAGTGAATAAAAGAAAAAATATCATATGGTCTTGGCTTGTAGCAATATAACATTTTTTTTAAAAAATCAGTAACATGATGCATTTGACTAAATACATACTTGGATTGAACCAACCTTTGATTTCATTTTTCTCCATTTCTTTCAGTGCCTGAACAAACAAAGACTGACTCTCAGTAAGTGGCCAACTATTATATAGCACCAATGCTTGTATGACATACTTGTGAGACTGTGAAAGAAAATACAATATGTTAACATGCTGAAGACATAACAATTACAGTAAGCATTCAAAAGTCGTGTAGGTGAGTAAGCTGCCAGCTACTGAACTCAACAAATAAACCACATAATTAATTTACAAGCTTGCACATTACAGTATTCACAAGAAGCTTAACAAATTAGTGTTAATTCCACAGATTTTATTTTAATTCCTGTGAAATTAAACAATTACTCACGTGTTTATCAAGTGAAACTAAACTGGGCTATACAACAAGGAGCTACATTCCTTTAAGATTTCCGCGTAACTTTCCTATATATGCCACATGCTAAAACAAAGACTGTTGTCTTTGATTTTAAGACCTACTACAGGGCTTTGAGCCTTAACACTAGCACTGAATAATGTCTTAATCTGAGGTAGAGATGAAAGGGTCCATGGGTTATTTTAAACATTATCTACACTGAACAGAAAATTATTCTCCTTAGAAATTGTTTTCCAAATTCTAAAGCCAGTTCTGAGTCAAAGGAACGACCCTGGAATTTATCTCTCAATATACTTTTCTTTTTTCTTTGCATATTTTGTTGCAATTGAACTCAATTATCAGGAAAAATCACAGTAGAGAAACACTTGGAGATAGAGAAACAAGAACTGCTTTAGAAAACAAATGTTATTTTTCTAAGATAAATAATACTAGGTGAAGTCAAAAAAAATCCACATTTTTGACATCCCTCTCTGAGAAACTCAGCTCACGTAGTAGCTTGCACGTGTGTTACTAAAGCTTTCAGCTGACTGGCAATAGGTGTTTCTCTATTAAAACTATTAAAGATAGCCTTCTCTTACATCCTATTTTAAAGAAAACTCACACTGAAGCATCAGAAGTTCAACTTTATTACTTGTAGCTTTCTGCCCTTAGCTGAAAGTTATACTGTATTTGAATTTGACTGAGAAAGTGAAGAACAGTTAAAGAGTGAACAGATCACCTTGATTTGAAAGCAAAAATGGCCTCTTGTTATTTGGCTATTCACGGACGTACATTATCCTTTCTCCATCGCCTCATTCAGAAACTACCAACAATCTTAATTCTGGATGCCTTGTTCTTGCCTCAGGATATCAGATCTCCACATGTACCAAAAGAATTACCAGTACGCCTTCATTGTTTGAGGGTTTTTTCCAAATCCCAATGATTTGGAATCTCTTACTTGTTGTGGACTTACATCATTATTTTGAAAGTTTTCCAAGAGTGAAGATTCATCTTCTAATACAGGTGGATCTTCTCGTACATGTCCTGGCTTGATAGAAGTTTTGGTGTCCTTTGAAGATGAAACATGACCCTTTTTTTTGGATCCTCCAGTTTCTGATTCCTTCTTTGTACTACTTTGAATAATCTGAGTTTTGCTTGCTGCAAGATGATGAAAAGTGTCAGTGTTAATTTCCAGAAAGTCTATGAATTATTGGCATGAGGTAAAGACATGCCTCCAGAAACTATAAGAAGAACTACCATAGTCAATTTTCTCATGCTGCATTATGCTCACGAGGTTCCAATTAAAATCATGCTTATTCCAAATACTATCCCAATTTCATTCTGCATGCAAATCACAAACCTCTTCAAAGTAAATAATGAGAAATTTGAAAGACTGTATATATAACTGTTGTTACTGTTTATAAAGCGTATAATCCCTCCCTTCCCCCCCAAAAAAAACTTCACATTTCTTTCCTACACTAACCACCACAGCACCATACTATATATTGCATAATACAGATAGCCTTGTACTCTGTGTGATAGGGTCCCTGTGTAGCTAACCCAATTTAATAAATTGTGCACACCTGTGGAAGGGGAGGAGCGGTGCATTGGCCACAGTTCTGGCAACTCCTACCCTTACAGAAGTCTCTTATGTCAACCTGACACAAAGATCACAGCTGACTGAAGTTTAGAAAAAGCCCATCTTGAAAGGAGCTATAGAACTGTTTGTGATCTATCATTTGTAAAGTTTTATCATTGTCTCCTAAGGAAGGAGTTAATGTGGAAAAACTGAAACCAGGAATGTGCTAAAGAGGGGCTGTAACAGAAATATTAATCCAGAAAATGTAAATTTGTGCTCATTTCTAGTGCCACTGAAATTTGTGATATTATCTTGCCTGAATGTCTACAGAGAAAGAGAATTCTAAATGGGAATATCTCATAGAAAATTGAATAAGGGCAAAAATAACACCTCTGGGAAAGCAGCTTCACCTGTGTAACGCTAACAATAGCTGGATCATCAACTGGGAAAGAGGTATCTTTTTGACTTCACTGAGGACAGAAGGCTTTACTTTTCCCAAGGTTTATTGTAGAAGTAAAGGATGACACTGTATCAGTGCAACGCTTCAAAATGAAATGTACAGAGTTTTAAGTGTGTTGACAGAACATCTATTGAAGTTCACAGGAGTTGACAGGACCGTTAGAACAGATTCAGCAAAATTTACTGATGGTGTGTCATTGTATAAATGCCAAATAAAAGTTTAAGTGTGCCACGAAAAACTCAAAGGGAGCCAGGAAATATTGTTTCTTATGGAAGTCAAATGCCATGGATCACTTGCTATTGCATCTTTCCTCTGCCTAAGGCAGTGCTTCCTTTTCCTAAGAAAATCAGTAGAAGTCAGGAAATGAAAACAAGACCTTGCAGAGATGATTTCTTCAAGATGCCTGGGCTTTAGGAGCTGTGCACTGCCCTCTGAAAGAGCCTACCTCTACCTACCAAGGTAGGCGGGTTTCAAGGAAAGTTTTATTCCTTAAGCTACAATTAGCTTTCACGAGTATCTCACTAACCTCCTCCTCTTTCTCTCCTGAATCTGAAGAGCTTAAGTATTGAAAAAGAAAAATTCTATAATGATTATTCCAGAGGATGAACCTGCCATGAAGATAACTCAGCTCAGAATGGTGGAATCCTCCATAAGACTCATTCTGCTTTCCCTGCTGGAAAGGCCTTGGAAAAGTTGCCAAAAACGCATACACATCCAAAATACTTCTAACAATTGTCACCAGGTGGTGCTGTGACACCAAATTACTTTTCTTACTACATACATGAATATTCAGTCTTCGTTTTCCCAAGCAAAGCTGTGACAAGGAGGAACTCCTACCTACCTTGGCTCCAGATTCAAACAAATATCATAACGAGACTTTGATACTTTGAGACTGGATTGTATCAGACTGTTACTATTGAAAATAAAAGGATTATGAGCATTCACTTGCACATCTGTGCTTACAGGCCTGATGTGCTTGTATCAAAAAAACGAGTTGTGTTTGTAATGTGTCAATATGTAACTCCTTTATTGGCAAGTGAATGTTCAAGGTCCAAGTCATCTGCTACATCTCAGACGAAGTAAATAAATTCAAAATCAATTGGTTTACTGTAATTTTTGAGCTATAAAAGACATTTATAAAAGAGCTGGGATGAGATGAATTAACAGCTTGTGAGTGGAAAAGGGGGATAATGTTTTATTGGTGATGCTGGCACAATAGTGTCACTTAAGAGTACTTCTGGCAACACAGCGATCAATGCCATGAGAGGCAGAACATGTGTGATACTGAATAGGTCTCAAATGTGAGAACTGTGTCTTGCTTAACTGACAAGTTTGGTGTTGATGGTAAAGCAGTAGTTTCTGATTATTCCTATTCTGTGAAAACACACTTTTTGAGAGAATAGCTACATTCTGACAGTATGAATCTTGTTGTGTTGAGTGTCAGTTGTACGAATCCCCACCTGAACTTGGCATCAGTATTTATGGAGGTTCCTATGTTGTACAGGCCAATTTGAGGGTAGATTCAGACTATATATAAGGAAGAAATTTTTTACAATGAGGGTGGTGATACACTGGAACAAGTTGCCCAGAGAGGTTGTAGAGGCGCCATCCCTGGAAACATTCAAGGTCAGGTTAGATGGGGCTCTGAGCAACCTGATGTAGTTGAAGATGTCCCTGCTTACTGCAGGGGGGTTGTAATAGATGACCTTTAAAGGTCCCTTCCAATTAAACTGTTCTATGATTCTATAATTACCTAACACTTTTGGCAATAGCAAAGAAACATCCTTTTACAATGCCATAAATTGCCTCTACAGACAATGAACAGGTTGGGTAATATGATACTGTCATATTGGTTATACTGAGTACATTTCATAATCTTTTCATTTAATTTGGATGCTCTGAAAGATTTGGAACACTTAAACAAAATGTCTTCTTTGTGATACACAGGATGCATATATATAGGAAAAGAACTTCAAAGTTAAGGCCACTTGGTCTAGTATTGTAAAAATCACAGTAATAGTAATAAAACCAATAAACAGTGACAGCTTCACAGTTCTTCCTTCCAAATAAGAGTTCTCTATACACTCACACAGACTTAAATGGCATCAGAATATTCATTTCACCTTCAAATACAGTCTAAAATCATAACACTTTTTTTATAAGCTCCATTGCTGAATAGGAACCTGATAATGAAAACCTTCCTATTTTCAATCAGATTAATATAACAGATATTTCATTGAATGACTCACAATGGATTAAAAGAACTTTAAATTAGCAGAAATTATTTGTATCACAGCACATAAGAATAAGAGATAGAAACCTAATGTGTGTGTCTGTTTTCCGAGGATATTTTGTAAAATTCTTCTCACCTATGCCCCCTTCTAGTCTGGCAAAGACAGGACATCCCTCTTAGTTGTTCTGACCCATCCTCTCCCTTCCAGCATCTGTTGGAACACATTTCTCATCTCTTTCACCTGATTTTGCCTTTTAATTTATTTTAGTCTTCAGGCTATGATCTTTGCAAACAAGATGGTTTCCTGAGAGAAAGCTTCTCCTTCAATATACTGAGGGTAATTTGGCAATTTATTTCAAGTCTTATGATGCTGACCCTAATCTCAGCTTTTTTATAGCTTTTCTGCTTCTATTTCCACCAGTTTACTATTAAGGTTACTAATCCATTCCCACATTCCAAAAACAGTAACCAAAAATAGCTATAGATTATCTTGGTAACTCAGACAGAATCATGACAGCTTCTCCACGACTTCCTTTAAAACCACAACATTGTCATGTGATGAATTACACTTTAAGAGCATGGTCTCCATAGTATTGAATTTTATGTTTCTGGTAATAACAAGGTGCAGTCGAGAAAGAAATCGAGATGTTTCATAAACACGATTAAATTAGTTATTTTTCCCACATAGCGTTGAAAATTTAGATAAAACATTTTTCTAAAGGATCATGTTAAAAAAATAAACAGTTCAAAACAGTGGAGGTGAGCACATGAAATATGATGCTATTTTGGGCTTTATCAAAGCAACAATCCAGTATTTGAACAGTTTGTCTTTGCCTCAGGTTCTGGATATGCTCAAAAAAGCAGAAACTGAATGATTTACAGAAGACTTATTATTTAAAAGTCTTCATAAAAGGACCGAAGACATTAGTATCTTATGACATTGATGTATAGTGGTGTCCATGAGAGTACAATAGCTGACTTTGCTTATAAACCACTGCTTTATTTAAGCAAACTTGCAATGCTTATGAAGAATATAATTTTCAAAATGAAACCCACAGATATAATGAAAAATTCAAAATAGTATATGATCTTACAAATAACTTGATTAAGAAGTGAAGTGTACAGAAAACAGGGAAACAAATGAAGATTATGAAAGAAGTTAAGATGGCATGGCAGTAGCATGTAGAATCTATTACATATAAGAAGTGTAGCAGAAGCAGGTAGATGGTACTTCATTTTTTGTTAAAAATTACCAGAGTACTACAGGGACAATTGCTGAAAATATGCCTAAGAAATATGTACCTCATTCAGCTGTATTTTATTATTTCCGAACAGTAAAATTAAACAGCACTTCAAAATCAAATGTCAATCAGCTATCTGAGAGTACTTTCAGACGACAAAATTTTCATTCCAGTTTTGTTTTAGCTTCTGTAGTAGTCCAGCCCCGATTTTATCAAACAATAAAAATGCAAGTAGTAAATAGCTAATATTGTCTGATGGTAGCTCTTGAGTTCTGAGTTTGTCAGAACTCTGACTTCTGAAAGCCTGTAAGTGAAGCACGAAAGAAGATGACTGGATAACCTAACTCTGCTCTCTCCTGTGTGCAGGAAGTTATCTTGCGACATCAGAGGGGGATGATGGCAGGGCATCGCCACAATCTCAAGCTGAAGGGTCGCGCTATTAAGTCCATTTGTAAATGAATACCTGTTTAGTTTGACAGCACATCCAAGGAAACTGGATTATTTGTGTACCATTAAGAAAAAAACAAACAAACCATAAGCCTTAACTACTAACTGATATCACAGGATCATAGGAGGCTGAGTGGTCCTAGCAGAGGCTGGAAGACACTTCTGGAGATCATTTAGTTCAACTCCATTGCAAAAAGCAGGGTCAGCTCGGGCAGATTGCTTACAGCCAAGTCCAGTTGGGTTTTGATTATCACCAAGGATGAAAACTCCAAAACGTCTCTGGGCAACCCGTTCCAATGTTTGACACCCTGAGAGCAAATATGAAACAAACAAAAAACCCAAAACCAAACCAAACACCTCCTCCAAATTACCCTTTCTAATGCTTAAATTGTATTTTCTATAGTTCAGTTGTGCCCGTTGCCTCTTACCTTGTCACTGGGTGACATTGAAGACTTTGGCTTCATTTTCTTTACGTCCCTGCCCCTTCCCCCAGTTTTTATATGCTGCCAGGCTTGGGCATACAGTAGATTCAGAGTAGTAGTTTGCTGGACTACAGAGAGTCAGTTTTAACTGATGCCAACTGGACTTTTGTTAGGAAAATCTTTACTCAGTTACAAAACAAGACCAAAAGGCAGAGGAAGAAAATAAGGCTGGACATCTTATTTCAGTCAATCCTTTCGGTACCTTTTCTCATTGCTGAGGACCAAAAACTTCTGTTCGTTGCTCAAAAACGTAGTTGATTTCACTCAATCACAAAGCAATTTTGGATTCATGGAAAAGTAGGAAAAATTAATATCTTCTGTGATTACCTAAAGTTACTGTAAGAAGGTATATCTCTCAGTGAATAAAATTATCAAATACAGAATACAATACTTACAGTGGGAACTCAAAAGGGTTTCATTACTCAAGAAATTAAAAGCGGGGATGACTGCATGGCCCTTTCCAGTGACACTCACAATTTCTTCCTCATTGTCTAGGACTTGTAGTTTAATGAACACATCTGATTTAGAGGTTTGTGCCTGCACTGTAGCAATATGTGACGCTGTGACTTTTATTGAATATCTAAAGAGGAAGCAAAAAATTACAGCAATATGACAAACTATGCCAGATCATTCTTTTTTAGGAAAGTACCTAAATGTTGTGCTGACCTGGAAGTGAATACTTAAAATTGAGTTTGTAGTCAATGGGTTTCTTGCAATCTGATGGACTAAGCTTCCTGTAGTGAAGTTTAGTGTAGTGAATCCATGATCAAATTAAGTGCTGCTGCAAAAAAAGGGGTGGTCTTGCCATTTCTTTTTTTCACTGCCTTATCAAATGTCCAGATTTACATTTTCCCTCCTGCTGTACTAGAATTTGTTGAAAAACATGGTTAGCCAGTTGAGGGAACTGTTTCAGTTAAAAAGTAACTGAGCAAAATTAAAAAACAGAAAGAATTGCTTTCAAAAGAGTTATCTCATTTGATAGCAGCTGCTAGTCTGGTGAACTTAAAAGACTGTGGAATTAAAAGACTGTAGAATTAGAGACTTAGGATGAAATTTAAATAGTATTTTTGTTGTGACTCATAACTTTATATGTTATTTTCTTTTTATCCATAAATTCACATTTTTTAAAATATTGGCAACATCAATTAAAAAACAGAAAGAATTGCTTTCAAAAGAGTTATCTCATTTGATAGCAGCTGCTAGTCTGGTGAACTTAAAAGACTGTGGAATTAAAAGACTGTAGAATTAGAGACTTAGGATGAAATTTAAATAGTATTTTTGTTGTGACTCATAACTTTATANTATCCATAAATGCACATTTTTTAAAATATTGGCAACATCAGAGAGGAAAAGAAGAAAAAAAACCCAAACCTCATAAAGAAATAGTTTACAGAACTTGAGTGCATTTGTTATATTTTCATTAAATGTTTTCTTCATTTATATTGAACCTGATTCCTCTTGATACAAACTGCCAGGAATCAAGGCAAAATGTTCTAGAATTAACCTTCAAAATATATACATGTAATCAGCTCTAAGCATGGGGCCTGTTTTAGTGCAATGTGTAGTCCTTTGTGTAAAAACTTAAGCATACTGATTTAGTCAGGGTCAGTTCTGAACTCAAACTCTACTAGAATAAAATAATTTTAATAAACTTTAATAAATTAAAAAAGCATTAATAAAAATTAAACCATCAAATTTTTATTAAATATGTTATCTTAAAAGAATCAGCATGCTAAAATAAAATGTATATAAATTTTTCTGCCAACACTG
>VYZM01008461.1:26587-37610 GCA_013398915.1 Dromas ardeola | reverse complement strand
ACTCAAGAAATTAAAAGCGGGGATGACTGCATGGCCCTTTCCAGTGACACTCACAATTTCTTCCTCATTGTCTAGGACTTGTAGTTTAATGAACACATCTGATTTAGAGGTTTGTGCCTGCACTGTAGCAATATGTGACGCTGTGACTTTTATTGAATATCTAAAGAGGAAGCAAAAAATTACAGCAATATGACAAACTATGCCAGATCATTCTTTTTTAGGAAAGTACCTAAATGTTGTGCTGACCTGGAAGTGAATACTTAAAATTGAGTTTGTAGTCAATGGGTTTCTTGCAATCTGATGGACTAAGCTTCCTGTAGTGAAGTTTAGTGTAGTGAATCCATGATCAAATTAAGTGCTGCTGCAAAAAAAGGGGTGGTCTTGCCATTTCTTTTTTTCACTGCCTTATCAAATGTCCAGATTTACATTTTCCCTCCTGCTGTACTAGAATTTGTTGAAAAACATGGTTAGCCAGTTGAGGGAACTGTTTCAGTTAAAAAGTAACTGAGCAAAATTAAAAAACAGAAAGAATTGCTTTCAAAAGAGTTATCTCATTTGATAGCAGCTGCTAGTCTGGTGAACTTAAAAGACTGTGGAATTAAAAGACTGTAGAATTAGAGACTTAGGATGAAATTTAAATAGTATTTTTGTTGTGACTCATAACTTTATATGTTATTTTCTTTTTATCCATAAATTCACATTTTTTAAAATATTGGCAACATCAGAGAGGAAAAGAAGAAAAAAAACCCCAAACTCATAAAGAAAGAGTTTACAGAACTTGAGTGCATTTGTTATATTTTCATTAAATGTTTTCTTCATTTATATTGAACCTGATTCCTCTTGATACAAACTGCCAGGAATCAAGGCAAAATGTTCTAGAATTAACCTTCAAAATATATACATGTAATCAGCTCTAAGCATGGGGCCTGTTTTAGTGCAATGTGTAGTCCTTTGTGTAAAAACTTAAGCATACTGATTTAGTCAGGGTCAGTTCTGAACTCAAACTCTACTAGAATAAAATAATTTTAATAAACTTTAATAAATTAAAAAAGCATTAATAAAAATTAAACCATCAAATTTTTATTAAATATGTTATCTTAAAAGAATCAGCATGCTAAAATAAAATGTATATAAATTTTTCTGCCAACACTGCAAGATGGAAATTGGTCTGACATACCAGAAAAGAAAGTGTTGTATTTCTGGATTTTATTTAAAGCTTTATCTGAATTGATGAAAAAAAACATATCAAATTTTATGTCTCCTCCCCACCTGCAAAATCTCAATTTTAATTCATATTTAATCCCCCAAAGTATTATGGAATTTCAGCAATTGACATAGGGATAAGATTTCAAGATCGAGCCTACAGAAATGCAAAATACTGCTATTAAAATTTTAAAGTTATAGTCTGTGTAGTTCATACCTGTTCTTCATTAAACAGTGGCAATATTTCAGAAAATAACACTTTCATAAGTGAAGTGTTACATTTGATATTGCACATTGACGGCTCATAAAATTCAGCTATTTTCTTTAATACCTTTCCCTTCTAAGAACAAGGAAATAACATCTTTTTCTGCCAGGGATGGTCCATATAAAAAGCAGAATTCAATCATTCTTCTCTAAATATTTACCTGAACATTACATGCTTGTCATTGGGTATGTAATACTCCTTAATTTCTTTAGTAGAATAGACATTATTTACAGCTTCACGAGACAGAAACGGGAGTGGACTATGAGAACCGATGAGCCGGAGCCTCCATCTTCCAGCTGCCACAGGTAGGTCACCAGTACACGCTTCAGCCATAAATGTGTATCCTTTCTGAAAGAGGAAAATAGATAATTTTCACTTGGAAATTATACTACTCAAAATGCACTCTATGACTACTCAGTGAGGGTGACAGAGCACTGGCACAGGCTGCCCAGGAAGGTTGTGGAGTCCCCTTCTCTGGAGACTTTCAAGACCCGCCTGGATGCAGTCCTGAGTGATGTGCTCTAGGCAATCCTGCTTTAGCAGGGGAGTTGGACTAGATGATCTCTAGAGGTCCCTTCCAACTCTGAAGATTCCGTGATTCCGTGACTACTTGCAACACACTTTTTGTCCATGTTGGACATAAATATAATGTGACGGTGTGCTCCCCCCCACGCCCAACCTGACCTTTACCTCCCATAACCCTGCCCAAGCAATAACCACCCATGGTGGTCATAATGGGTGCATCCAGTTGTGATGGCTGCACCCAGCTCAACGTGGTTTCAGGGAGACAGATAACAACGCAATAGTCAAGGGCTAACTTGAGCAATGCACCCACCTAACCACACTACGGGGACTGTAGTCTATATGCAATCATCTTACCCCCATAAATAGTGAACAGCCAAAGAGCCCTTTGAGCTCTCTTTCATGGCAGTGGGCTGCACACCAGCATCTCCCCTTGAGCATGGCTGCCTCTCAAGGTTACTTCTCAAAATTCAGAGATTGCTGCAATAGATCCTCGGTAAGTGCCTAACAGCATGCTAAACTTTGAAATATTAGCTAAGTGATATAAAGGATTGACTGTGCATTTATAATCCTTTAGACATAAACCGTTGGCCAAGCCTGGGACTAGAACTGGATCCAGCCGCACCTAGACTCCTCTGTGAGAAGGAGTTTAGAAAGCAAGGGGGTCCTTTCTGAACCTCAAGACTCAAGGGGAAGGTCTCCCTGACAGTTCTGTCTGACCCTGTCCTCTTATGCTACAGTAAATAACCAAGCGTGCCTTGCCATCGAATCTTGTAAAAACACTGTTGCATTTACTATCAAACTTTGTTAAATCCCTGGTTTTTATCAATAAATGTACCCCTGCTTCTCTCTACGAGTGAAGTGCAACACTCCATCTGCAACATGTAATAAGATGTCCTTCAGAAGCAAGAAGGACTATGTAGTCCTATTACTATATAACTATATAGTACTATTATAGTCTAAATTATGAAGCATCTCACATGGGAATTTGTATTTGTCAAAAAGTTACATAGCAAGTCAAATCTGATCTCATCTAACTTCAAAGTTGACCTTATTTTTAAGGGCAGATACAAACAAACTCCTGAGGTTACATTCTAACCAAACGATTTGATGATTCTAAGTTGTTTAATAAAGTGTAATATAACAAATATTAATGAGTTCTTACTCTTTTATTTAAGCATGTGCAGTACTCTGAAAAGTCTTCTTATAACATGACTGATGTTCAATAAAACATATTTATTCAGTGTATTTTCTTGCTTTGTATGTCATACTAGTATGCAAATAGCTCCTAGATAAAACACATCTACAAATCTCTGGGCTCTGTAATATTACCATTCTTTTTCTTGTAAAATCATTAGCAGTAGTATCAATCAAAGTCTTTTCATTTGGTACAAAATATTTTTTCCCTCTTGATATCTGACGAAAAACTATATGTGGTGGTGGTGGTAATAGTAGTAGATATGACGAAGAAAGAGTTAAAGACTGCATAAGCCAAGAACTTTCACTCCATCTCCGAGACAATCACATCAAACCTCTGCTCTACTATTGCTGGGAAACATCTGGCCTCTATGCCAGATGTAAGAAAGATGTGTATTGTAAAGTGTTGATGTATTTGAAAACTGCACAACAATGTGGAGGTTATACATACTTTTAACTCCAAAGATAACCACAGCTGAATATAAGGAAACTAATACTTTGGCAAATCACGTACAAGACATTTAACAAAATATATAGCATTCCTCACACATATGAAAGCAAAATTAGATAAAGATAAAATGTAAACATGAAAATAACCGCATTTGGTGATAAACCAGAGATTTAAAAATGTCCCTTCACGCTGTAGGCAGTGTGAAACTATGGGTGAATGCAATTTGCTGCATGGAAATGTAGAGATCAGATTTATTCTGTCTTCAGATCTGAGGTTAAATTAATATTGTCCCTACTTTTAATAATGTCATTGCAAGTATGACATTAAATGTCAGGATATTAATCTTACTTTTATGAAGATGTTGATTTAAGAAAAAATATTTCTAATATTAGAAAAATCAAATAAGAAATTAATTAAAAATGCACCACACAGTTAATAAGCCTGATGCAGATTTATCTGCTCTTTATGAATCCCGAGAAGAGGAATATGGAAACACAGAATATAATTTAAAAGTTTCAAAATTTGAATTTATTTTGTATTTGAAAAAAGAAGGCTATATGAATGTGATTACTTGAAGGCAGGGGCTCGTAAAAAGGATATAATGAGTGCAATGGCCAATTGCAATACAACAGGGGAACTCAGGATTAAGTATGTTCTTCAAATTCTCCAAACTATCCATACCAACTCACTATTTCAAACACTAAAATTTCATGGTAGCCAGATATTCAACTGCTTTCTGACACCATGGTGCACATGAGAAAAACACTATTCTGTATAAAGATAAGGTTACACAATCTTAATGTTCACTAAAAATATGCAGAAAATTTAGATTTAAGATTAAAAAATTGTTTGAGTGGGCACTTTCTGAACACTATAAGCAAGTAGAAAACACAATAACTGAATTTTGTGGCTGGTAGGAACACAGAGTAATCATCAACCATTACTGAGAAATAAACAAATAGATCTAGACAACCCCATCAGATTTTTGTGTTTTTCTTAAAAAGCTTTGAGAGGTTTAATTACCTACTTAGATATCTTATTAAAATTCACTATCTCTTGAATCAGAAAGGGTTGTTTTCTAATATACCACATAAACTGATTTTTTGGTAAAGATGATTTCCTTATGTCCTTCTATGACTAGTCAAGAAAACAACTGATCAGTGTCCTTGCTCAAATAGACTTCTATTTTCTATACTAAATAAGTTGTTAGTGATGATTTCTTAACCTCTTATCTTTGTTGGTCAATTGAAGCTTGAGAAAAGATTATCTCTATCCTTTGCTACAATCTGTTCAAAAGACTTGTGAATAATAGAGTAGAATTAAAAAACAAAAACAAAACAAGTGTATCCAGCAGTAGAAAACATTACCATGGAAGCAGAAAATTTAACGCAAATAAAAAAAAAATCCAAATAATGCAAAGCGAGTAGCCTGTTTCTATCTAGATTGTAATGTCTTCAGAAAGCAGACAGACATTATTGCTAGTGTGCAGATTTTGTCCTTATTGTCAGTCATTCTGAAATGAACTATAATGTGTTCCAGGAGTGTCTCTGCAGCAGAATAATAATATCTCTTGATAGGATTTCTTTTTAGCTCTGTTGTAAATTGATGATTTGTAGTTTTGAAGCAGAACAATTAACTGGTAGGTTTATTTAAAAAAAAAAAAAAAGATAGGACTTTTTCTGTATTAATATCGACATTTAGGAATTCAGGCATAGTCTATAATTTCTTGCTTGATGTATTACATCACTGATTATTTTTTACAAAATCCTGTTAAAAAGAAAGGTAACAGATTAAAATAATACCACTGTATTCTGTGTTTCATAATAATTGCATAATGTCTTGTCAAAACATCAACTGAGCTTTCAATAGCTTTTGCAGGTCCACTGAAACATTAATGAATCATTTACGAATAGGAAGAAAACAAGCTGAATTGTACTGTATAAGGTTATATTTTTTCTGAGAAGCTCAGTAGCAGTGATTAAGATATGTAATAAGAACAACTAGAAAAATACAGCATACCTACACAATTCTGTTTTAATACTCTTAAATCAAAATCACTCTTTACTGATGTTAACTATGTTTAATATTTTAAAATGTAAGTAATGAGTTTAGAGGATAATAACAAAAATTTCTGCTTTAAATGGGGACTTCTTCAATAAGGAAGAACAGGAATAAAATAAAAAGGGCCATTTTCATTAATTAGGCTATTAGGCTGTATCCATAAAAATAGGCTTAGGCTATCATGCTGTATCCATAAAAAAAAAAAAAATTATTATTGAATGTACCAGGTGGGGTAGCACATAGCGAAACATGCATTTTCAATATTAAAAACACTGCACTTCACAAAGTGTTGGTAAGATCTGGTTTGGAATATTGTGTACAGTTATGGACATCTTTATTCAAGAAAGTTATGTTAAATGGGAGAAGGTCTGAGAAAGAATTAGTAAAATCAAGAAATGTAAAACCTGCCTTACAAGACAGAACTATACAGTTCTATCCTGCTAAGCAGGACAAATGTTGAGAAGAGGCCTGAAATGAACCTGAAGCTGTGATTTCCACAATCCATCACTTTCCTGAAAAGCAGTAAGTAATGTTCACCACTGAGATTTCTTTTTGTATCCCGCTACTTCCCACTCTTGGATTTCAAACTGAATTTTCCTGTCTGGTGGAATCCACAGCCTATCTCTGAGGATTCCAAATTAGTTTTGAGAGCTTGAAGAGCTTGTCTGCAACCCTTCTTTTTAAAGCATATTCCTCCAGCAGTAGCAGTCCTTATCTGTCACATTCAGCTAATATTTGCTATAAACACTAGATATGGTAAATTCATTCTAGTGCAAAAAACAAGTTCGATGAAATTGGAAGTTACAAAAGAAAGACAAGAAAACTACTCCTGCAGTGTTAGACTGTAACTGACATCAATTCCTGGTTAATGACAGATGAGACTGAGAAGGCAAAAATGTGAATCCATCTTCACTAAAAGGTCAACATGTGAACGTGTAGGGGTAATACTAAAGAGGTAATAGGCAGGCCAGCATAGGAAAAGAAGTAGCAAATTATTATATAGATAAATTAAAGTTTTAGATTACTTAGGTCTGATGAACTTCTGAACTGTTTGAAGGATAATTCAATAACAGGTTAAAACAATCACAAAACTTTTAAATTATGTTTGATAACTGACGGAGGACATGTAAGGTACTGGAAGACTATAAAACTGCACTGTTGTATTTTTTTTTGATGGACAAAGGTGTCTAGAAAATTATCAGTCAGCATAACTGAAAACATAATGTGGCCGAAAACATTTCAGTGGCTGAAAACACAACGAAATAACTAATTAAACGAACTCCTTGCAACTCCCTCAATATAGCAAAGGGACTGCAAAACCCAACTCCTATCAAACCAATCAAGCTTCCTTGTATAGGAAAGCACACCATGGGAATGAAGGGCACCTTACACTGTCTCTTTGATCATTCTTCTAAGCCTAAGGAAATGCTGCCATAATGAAGAAACCAGAGGGGCTTTTGGACAATCATATCCAGAAAGCACATATTCATGGCTCCTTTTGGAAAAGCAGGACACAATCAGTGAGATTTCAAAAATATAATCTGAATCTGATTCCATTCCGTATTTGTATTAGTAATGTGGATGCTGGAATGGAGAACATATATGTTTAATTAGCTGATACCACAAAGAAGGATTGTTACTTTAGAGGAAGAGAAAAAAATAATCCAACATTATTTTAAACTATGAAAATGGTCTGAAAAAGATAGTATTAAAATCAGTAGTGAAATACACTATATTTAGTCAAGAATAATAACCTACAGGATTCAGTTCTTCAGGAAAGCACCTAGGGTTACAGAAGTACACAAGTCAACAATGGTGTTGCAAAATAGGGCAAACATCACAGTTGGCTATATAAGCAGCAGTAAAGTCCACAAGACACATCAACTAATTGCTCTTTACTCATCGTTTGTATGGCCACAAGTTAATCCTTGGTGCAAAATTCACTGTGCTCAGTGTTGTGCATGATAAACAAGAAAAAAACAACAGCAATTTGAAAGAGTACAGAGGAGAGAGTAATCAAGAGCGTAGAACATGTAACTTGCAAGGAAAGACTGAGCAAACCGTCTTCTTTAGCCTAAAGATGAAAAGGCAGAAGGATGGGAAGCTGTGATAATTATTTAAAAATACAGTTATTTTTTAGAAGCAATTTACACTAATGCTTCTGTGGTAACATACAGGCTTTGAGGGGGGGCATATCTTAAAGCTGTATTTGGCATCAATGCTGCAATTATCATTAGCATATGAACATGCATGTTAATTTAATTACTGTAAGCATGACTTATAAAAGGCTATTCAAACATCATTCTTAGTCTGGCCTCTGACTTTTGAAGGTTGTTCTGTCAGATGGATAGCATCAACAGCAACCATATTGCCATTGATTAGCACAGCACAGGGAAGTTGGATGATATTCCTTCATGTAGAGACAGTAAAAAAATATCAAAGGAAATTAAGTCTATGCCTTCACTGTAAAAGTTTTAGCACAGAAGTAGATCTGTGATAGTCTCTGTTCAAACTTGCTAATAAATAAGGGGGCACTTCCAAGAACATCATTATGACATAGATGAAAATGTCCACAGAATATGGGCAATTGCTATTATTTTTAAAATTATAGTTTTCACAACCACTTTTTGTATTTACCTTATTTTTCGGATAAACACGAGGTGCCACTTTGAAAAAGACATATGGCATTTCCTCCAGTGTGTCATTATCAACAACATGAAGTCTACAGGAAGGGATAGTGGTATACACCTTTGGCACTATAAGCATGTCTTCTGGAACAAGAAATATTTCTCTAAAAAAAATAATAAATTCAAATAATATTAAAATTATTTTCACAAATAAAATGATTTGTGTAACACAAAGTAAAAGTATACATTAGAATTTAAGGAAAGTGGACATATGTAAAATTACATTTTTAAAGCAGATTAATGAAAAACCATAGTGTATCAGTACGACTTCACCGTACGAGTTCTATAGGGCTGCATAGAACTCACCTAAAAACCACAAACCACACATTTGGTGGCTGATCAGCATACGTTACAGCATAGTCAGCGAAAGACATCTTACACCATTCATCTTCATAGCAAGGAAACTTTTCAATTGACTTACAGTTTCTTTTAAACATTTCTCTGGAAAGCAGAAAACAAGATAAATATTCAAATCTAATCAGGAGGGCACATACATCTTGACACAGGAAGGAACATAAGACTATAAATTCAAAAGTTATTTGTAAGGCAAATAAGCTCTCAAGTGTTATGAAGTTCTACGAAATTAGAGCTAACCTCACTGGCACCTAACTGACACCATGTTTTTTTATTTATCACATACAGTATCAAAACTTAATGTTCCTCTGGACAAAGCAATGTGAAGAGCAGCATACAAAATTCATTGTTATGTGAACAGGTAGCCGGATGAAGGCCAGAAGAAAGATAACAGGCCTCACTCCATCTTTCGGCTCCTTCCAGTGATTTTCTCCAGAGATTATGAGTGAAAATATGCCTCCATAGAGATGAAAGAAAGGATATCCCTCTCCCCACCACTCCCTCTGTCTTGCATTATTCTTTAACTACCTGCTTTCTGCAGTAAGTAAACAATATGTCTTTTTTGCTATCTTTTAATTACTCTAATTCAAAGTTTGGTTTACATGGTTTACATAAAGAGGATAGCCGAAGGGAACCTCACAACATCCATTTTTGGCGATACCTGTCTTCTTTTCTATGTCAAATATAAACGTGTTCAAGTTGTTCAATGGCAAATGTTTTATCCAGAAAATTTGGACAATGCTACACTGATGTTCTGTTATTCCTAGACAGTAACTGGAATTACAGAAACAATCTCCACATTCATGTTTTTAGCAATGATATCAGTTGACCTAGACATTTGTGAATCACAGAGTGGATGCGAACATTGCTGAAAGTAATTTAAATCAGAACAGTTTGAGATCTTAGTCCATAAAGCTTTGCAAAGGTTCCTTCTACCACTGATAGAGAGCACATACACAGACAGAAAAAGCCCCTCAGAAACATCAAATTTTTAAACGATTGAAAATTATAGGAGGGACAAATACAGAGGAGCTTACATGGGATGTATAATGAGAAACACGTGGCAACCCTAGCACAAACTGTGAGGTTTTAGAGCATTTTAAACTGGTGTTCATGTTGTAAAATGGTACTTCTTCTGGCCTCCAGTAAGTCTGGGGTGAGAGAATGGGAAAACTTTTACCCTAATATTGAACTTCCAAAATTATTGCATGTTACTTTATTGGTGAAGGTGGTAGCTTGTTACATTAAATGCAAGTCTGTCAGCTGTTAAAAAAAAAAATTAAACAAAATCACATTACTATGATTTTAACACTTAAATGTATCCCCTGGGATGATACCTAAGAATCAGTCCTGTAAGTTGTAAAAGTCTGAACGTAGACTAAAAACTGCATCTGATCTTTGCTAATATAGAGATACTGAAAATATAAAACTGAGGTCTAACATTTGGTACAAGGCTGTGTTTGCAAAATCCTGATCCCATCAAATACGAATCCTTTACAGGATTAGAAACACTAAAAAGTGAAATAAAATTATACTGCATATGAGTGTTCCTCAAACTTCTGATTATAAGGAGTAAGGATTTATGCCCACAGCCAGTAATTATTGCCAGTTCTCACTCCTCACCCCTGGCAGAACTGATCTACTGCTAAATCAGTTGTGTGAACACTTGCAGAGAGATTTTTGGAGGACTTAATAAAAATGTGTGATCCCCAATAATACTTGCAAATGACTTAACGAACACTGTTGAAATTAGAGTGGCTATCTGTGTAAAAACTGTAACTCAATACCAGGAAAAGCATCTACCTAGAAATACAACTACTTTCCTTCAAGCAAGTGCTGCAAACAAAACCTCTGCTGATATAAACGGTGGTACAATTAAATAGTATAGCTATCTCCTTTTTAATGTCAACCAGTGTCCTGGTTTGAGGTGAAACAGAACCAATTTTCTGATTTGTAATTTTACTTTTTAGCTGGGCCTCTTCTAACTGACTAAACTCTGAAATTAACAGCATATTGTTCAGAAACTGTTCACTCTCAGAGTGATAAGACCTGATTATACCAAGGCATGGTATGCACAGAGGCTCTTGCTTATACTTATTGCTATCACAACCAAGGTCAGCTAACTTTGTTATTTGCCCTGTTAGAGGGTCGGAAGTGGAAAAACATAGAGGGGTCACACCTGCAGGGAGGAGTGGACAGGACAGGTGACCCAGAACTGATTAACAGAGTATTCCATCCCATCTGTGTCATGCTCAGTATAAAAGCTAAGGGATCAAAGGGTCA
>VYZM01008461.1:8004-26137 GCA_013398915.1 Dromas ardeola | reverse complement strand
AACTGGTTAGTTGTTTAACTAAGAAATCAGTATCAGATTTATACTTACGAACAGCCTACAGGATATTAAAAAATTAAATACAGGAGGAAAGATAATATTCTAGCTCAAGCTTTAGGAAACAAAGTGTAACACACATAGCTAAAAATTAGATTTGCTACAGTTTTACTTATATGGTATATAGAATAAAGGATAGCATATTTTCATGAAAAACATGTCATCCCTTCCAAGAGAGTTTTGTAATTTTAAAACTAGTAATGCTTTTACCATATTTATTTTGTGAACCAGATTTTATGCCAATTCTATGGTACTGGCTGCAATAAAATTGTTTAGTTTATTACATGATTACCTTAACAGCATTACAGCACACTGTTCAAAATTTGGCTCAATTGCTGTCCACAATTTTTGCAAGGTTTCTTTCACCCTACTGTTTTCTTTAGTACCTGGAAATAATAAAATAAGTTAGAAAATATAACATCCAACTTTTGTATTGTTCTAAATATACACCTGCCAAATACTCGTGAAAAAAGCCATTCGCAAAAGTAAATTGTCTTATGAATCATTAGTTTTTATTTGGAATTTTACAGAAGTCTCACTGAGCTGAAAACTAATTTCTCCTCTGACAGAGTAAATTCCCTTCATCATCACCTTTGTACTTTTCAGCACTCCTACAACTGCAAAAATATGTGATCAATATTTTCTCTGATTTACAGTTTTTTCACTGTAACATGTTGTAGTGGTAGCAGGTGATCTCTGTACTCAGAGAATACGCTGTTTAGCCCCCGGCAGCTTTTATCTGCAGATGCTATGAAAGGGTAGGTATGTGCCTAGGTGATCTGTGTAGCTGTAACAAAAAGAATCGGGCAGCTCCAGTGGGTAATTTATCCCACCCATGTTTGGTGTCTCTTAGATGACAGGATGTGTTGCCATATCAAGGTGTCTACTTCTACCCACACAATACAGATGAAGACTAGGCAACTAGTTTAGACTTGTCTAACTTTTCAAGACTAAAGTTTAGGTGAAATCCTTCTTTGTTGTATAAGCAATTAGTGACAGAAATGGAAGAGGAAAAATGAAATAACACTTTACCACTTTACTGTAATGACAAGTAAGAGAGAAAAAAATTATAGATAATGGGGGAAAGGAGGAGAAGAATAGTATGATGGAAAAAAAACCAAACGAAACCACAGTAAAGCACTGTAAAGAAAATGCCAGAATTAAAAGTAACAGGGTATTGATAAATCAGATGAAGTTAAGACATTATAGACAATGGAAGAAAAGAGTTGGGATACTCACATAGTGTTCAAGTGACTAAAATCTAAACTTCAAAAGAACAGCTTCTGGGATCTCGGACATGTAGAAATTAATAATACCCGTGAAAGTTTACAGAAATTTGTAATTTACATGGCACTTCATAAACAAATATAGAAGGGCACTAGACCACTCAGTAGGAAAGTTTAAGTAAGACGGGGCTACAGGTGATAGTTTGGGAGAGGCAGCACCAGATCCACTGATAAGGAGATGAAGGTACAAAAGATAGCTTGAAGAGATCATTTGGTGCAGGTAAATATAAAGGTGAAAGAACCTCAGCAATGACGGTAAATCAAGGAGGAGCTTCCGGCAGAATGAGGGCAACTTGCTAAAGTGGGAATGTGTATCTCACAACAGAGCAGTTTTCTTTGTCAAGATCCTCAGGCTTTCATATACTATGAGGTTAGAAGGAATCATTGTGATCTAACTTTCTGTGTAACGGTCCTGTTAACATATTAATTGCTATTTCATCATATATAAATGACTACGAATCCTTTTTGAATTTGATTAGTATCTGTTTGATTTTGAAGTTTACAGTAGCATAACACAAATTTTGGTTTATTCCAATAAATACCTTATCCTTTTAAAAATAAATGCCACTTTTTCTAGTTTGAATGTGTCTGGATTCAACTCACAATCTTTGAATCTCAGATTAAAGACCTTCTTGTCAACCCTTTGGATCTCAGACTAAAGACCCTGTTGCTATCAAATTCTTTTTCTCATATGGGTACTTGCAGACTACAGTGAAGTAATTCTTAATCTTCCCTTTCTTAAATTACAAACTAACAGCCTGCAAGTACAAGGTCCTTCTTTAATCCTGATCTTTACAACCCTACCCAGAATTTCTCAGTTGTTACCTATCTTTGTTCTTGGAGTGTGGACACTGCACTTGGACACAATATTCCAGCTGAGATAATAGACTTGCTGAATAAGAAATGTAACACAAGTCTTCAACTGCTATGTAAGATTCCTCTATTTATATACATAAGAATGAGGGATGGTATCAGCACAGTATCTTTTGAGCACAGTATCAGCCTTTGATGCTGTGTTCTGATGATTATCCATTATGATACTTAGGTTCTTGTATGGACTTCCCCTACCTTTCCAGAAAAAAAACAAACCCAAAACATTTAGCCCAGCTCTGAGCTAAATATACATCAATGTAAATTCTGGTTTAAAATCTACAAAAATCTAGGCGGGGTGTCTTTCCTCTACTTTTTAGGACCATATTTGCTAATTGAGTGGTTAGGTTAAGCACTATTCTTAGAGATTCAACTATAACGTTGCATCACAGTTCATTTTAATTAGATATTAATTAGTAACAAAATCTTTACAGTAAATATTTGAATAAGGTGAAATATGAAACATTTTTTAAAAGGCATTTTTAAAGGACACACCTGGTTTCCTGCTGTTCAGTACTTTCCTAACATAGGTCCCTCTCCAGATGGCTTGAAGTCTAAGAGCTGCTGCTTCTTCTTCAGAAGTAGGAGTTCGGTTCTGCCAGCTACTAAGGGAAAACTTCTCGCAACTCTCTGAAAGAAACGGAGGCGAATAAGCAACATCAATAAAGCTGGAAGTCCTGTAGCTGCTTGCAATGAAGTTAAAAAAAAAAAAACCAAAACCAAACACAAAATGATGTGAGAGCTATATACCAGAAAGAGAGTGGTTTCTGCATAAAGCTTCCATTTATGACAAAAATATCACTCTTACAATTTTGTTCTTACCATGATAAAATTAGACAAAATATACAATGTAATTACAGAAAGTCAGAACGCAACTACTATGCTAATTCCAAATACCAAATCATTGAATCCTTACTTCTCTTTATGGACAGCTATTGCAGTGCATTTTTTAAAATCAAGTCTCCTAGTGTAATTTCAAAATATTCTTCCAAACATGAATGAACAGGATTTGATACATTAAAGCCTGTCTCTGAATACAGCTTAAAATAGCTTCACAAGATTTTAAGTGCTTCTGTCTCTCAATCTGATCATTTTACTAAGTAACAATTTAAACACAAATGTTGTTCAAAATATTGTATTCAGCCTTCGCTAAGGAGCCACAGAGTAAGGATAAGATCTATGATAAAGCGAGAGTTCATATATCTGACTGTGACTTTCTGCTACAAAGGAGTTTTGGTGTGGAACAGAAATTAGCAGCTTCTGACAGGTTATTAATGAGCTCTTTGAAGGCATCCTTGCCTAGAATTAAGAATCCTGAGAGCCATCAGCACCAGGGTTTAGGGGGAGGCTGTGGGGAGCAGCACTACAAGGAGGCAGTGCCAGGGGACCACTTTGGAACTGCACAGATAAAGAACCAGGGCAGTATGACAGCATGAGAGGAAGGAAACGGTCCTCCAGAAGGAAGTACCAACAAACAAAAAGGAGGAGAAAAGAAAGAAATCCGTTTGAAAAATGCAGTCAGAATTGCAGACAAACAAGCTAGCTGAAGAAAAAATATTGCCGTCATCAGCCAGGAGATCACACATTTCAATCTAATCTCTTTTATTGAATATTGTTAAATGTGGCTGTGTTCCCAACCATCATTTCTCATTATTGTCTCATTTCCAAACCCCAGAAAGCCTCTTCAATACTTAGTGACTCTGAAAAATTACACAAGCCCACTTCAACAGACAACAGATTAGACCTCAACAATATGAATGACATTATTATGAAATGAACCACTTTTATAAAACAGAAACATACAATCACAGAATAATATAGGCCGGAGGGGACCACTGATGGTCATCTGGTATAATCCCACATCCAAACCAGGATCAATTTAGAGCAGGTTGCTTACAGTCTTGAGCAAATGTCCAGTCCATTTTTTAGTGTCTCCAGGGTTGGAGACTCCACAACCTCTCAGGGGAATTTCTTCGAATTTTTTACTAGCCTCATGGTGAAAAATGTTTTCCTAATTTCCAACTGGAATTTAACATGTTCTAAGATGTGTCCTGTCACTGTGCATCTCTGAGAAGGGTCTGTCTCTTACCTTCTCCCATTTATTCATCATATTTCAAAATGAATTTGTTCCATCTACAAGCTTGTCTATTTTTTAATTAAATAATCCAGTGGCACAATGCCTTTTAACCCCACTAATCACTGTTTTCAAGAAAAGGAAATTGAGTTCTATTTTCAGCAGGTGTTTTAGCTCAGAATAATGGCTTCTGCTGCAGAGCCTACATTCCTCATATAAGGCAAAATAATATATTATAAAGTAAATAAAAGTTGTATACTTTTAATATGAACACAGAATTACACAGAGTGACCTAACAAGTAAGGAGACCCTAACAATGAACCTGAATTAATAATACATGAAAGTGTGACTACATCTAATGTTACTCCTGGTTAATCTAAGCATGTCTTGTTCTTGTTGCTTCTTAATCAATAATCAAGTAATGGATAACTTCCCCAAGAAAGTGCACAACTGGTGCAGGATGGTGCCACCCACACTTGGTTTCAGACAGGTAAGCAAGAAGTTTAGTAGTGTCAGGTTGTACATCACTGCCAACAGGCTCTCTTAAGTTATATGAGAACATTGTAATAGGTGCAGAAAAATGAATACTGTATAAAGAGATTACATAGTGGGATGGTGAGTCAGATTAGTTTGCTGAATGAACAACCTTTTATTTTTTTTTCCCCTGGCATAGCTTCCTGTGAAATCAGCAAGCTGATCTGATTTCCTGGCATCTGTGTAACTGCTTATGGTGGGAGTACATGTTCTGGGATGGGAAGGGGGGAAGGACAGGACTTTAGTAGTAGCATTCAGTGAAGCTGCGCTTTAAGGTCTAAAAAGATCAGAACATGATCTGCATTTAACCAATGTCTTATGTTGTATTTCAGGATTTGTATTACCAGCAACAAGAGTCATAATATCCAGAGAACTGTGAATTGCCTATAAGCAGGCTCTAGAAGTGACTCAAATTGACTTAGACACCATTATTCTATTTTTTTTTTTTTACTGGGTTATATTTGCCAACTTATCAGGCTAAATCAGCCCAGCACAAGCTTTGCCCAGTGCTGGAGCTGTAGGAGCGTGTGGGGACAGGACTGCAACAGCCTGCAGTTACACTGGTTTAAGTCACTGTGGAACCTCAGCTTCAGCTTCACTTGGGAGGGACAGTAGGCATTTATAGCTGTGGTCAGCAATTGCAGCCAAGTCTTGCTCTTCTACTGTAGAGGAGTTTATTCAAAGACAGACAATCTGAAAGGGCTTGCATTTTCCAAAAGGTGAAAATCATAGTGCCATATACACTTATAACAGCACTTATGTTTTCATATACTGTTATCGATTACAGAACTGTTCACCTGTACCGGTTCAGATCTAGCCCAATAGATGTTTCTCATCTGCATGGCCTTCATATGAGACCAGGCTAAAGAGTTCAAATTCCAGCTCACCTGTCACTGAACCAAAACCTTATTATCCCCATTACTCCCTCAGAACAGAGCCGTGGAGATCTGATAGAGGAATACACAGGGAGTATTGGCTCGGTGTTGCCCTATGAACTAAGTGAAAAATTTATCCACTGAGGATGTCAAGTGGACTCTATAACTAGAAATAAGTATCTCTGTCACTAGAAATAATACATTTCATTTGTGAAGCCAAAGAATATATAAACAGTCACTTAGTTAAATGTTACTTTTTTTCTGAATATACAAATACAGTAATTCAGATGCAGTGTCACACACAGAAATGAATTCTATTCATAGAAACTATAAAAAGTCACCCCAGAACAGGCTGAAAACTGGAAATGCTGAATGTTTTGTGAAATTACATATTCCTAAAGATTTAATTTCTTTTTTGTTCTAACTTTTTAAATACAATGTTGTAAGAACAAAAATATTTTTCTTTGTAACATGCAAGTCAAAATAATGAAGTCAAAATTAAATATTCTGATCTTCGAAGGTTTTTTTGACTTAATGCTTCTTAGTATTTTGTCTACTAAACAGAGAAGTATGTTACTGTGAAATGCTTTAAATTAACCAATATTAACTGGTGGATGCTTCAAATTTGATATTAAGATTGGAAACTGATTCGCCGAAGATTTCTGACATGCTGTACTTATTAATTAGAAGAAATCCTGCTAATAATAAAACTGAAGTTCTCAAAGCAGCTTAGCAAGACCTTGTTCACCATAAAAGCAATTGCGGTTTTCTCGTAACAATGTGGATGCATCTACTGTAGACAATTAACATAGTGCTTTTTTTTAAAAAAAGTTCTATTTTGCATGTTCTGGAGAGGCACTGAGCAACTAACCTGACAACGCAGCAGTGCTAATGTGGGCCAGACAAATCAGATGATGCCAGTCCTTCTAGGCCTTCCTACAATGTATTTCTCACCTGTTTCTTCCTGCTATCTACCCATTTTTTTCTTGACACTTCACTTGATTTATGCTTTTCTGAATGCAGCTCTCTCCATCTCTTTAAAGTTCTGGGATGGAACCTGAACAAAAGCATGCATTTATTCCAATGCAACCTTTATGAAGCAGGGCAAAATGTATATCCAAGGTCAAGAAAGCCAAAGGGAAACAATTAGTTTTCCAGTCCAATAGGAATATTTTGTAATTTAAGTCTGGAAAAGCAACTAAATTAAAAGAATATACTGGACGCTGGAGGAAATCAAACTGAAACAGAACTTTCCTCCTCCATACATTTATTCCACTTTTTTGATTAACTCCACAAATCCTAAAAAATATTCTGCCACAGTGGATCTCATAATTCAATAATATATATGAAGTTTTTGCTACAACCTGTCAACTGTGCAAATTATTCAAATCTAATTAAAAAAAAATCTTCTCTTCTATTGCTGACAAGTATTTAAGGTTTTGTTGGGGTAATACAGAATGTTTGGGGGAATACAGAAAGCAGTTTTGGGTGAATACAGAAACCAGTAACACAGTAATCTTGAAAAATGTGATGTATTGGTGTGGTGTATACGTGCTTTCTTAACGAAATAGAGTATTAACATCATTTTGTCAGTAAAGGTATTTGTGTAAATTTTAATGAAGTGTTTAATACCACTTTTCCAAAATAAACTGACTAATGAAAGGAAGTTAATATCATTTTGTTGAACAAGGAGAAAGACTTTATACTGTAAGTTCATACTAGCAGAAGGAAAAGCTATGTCACCCTGAATGGCCTTCCAATGGTGATGATGTACCTTCCTGCCATTTTTTTCAGATAAATACTTTTTCTGTCATAATATGAAACCATATACATAAAGCTTCTATTAATAAATTAAATACTAATATTAATGGATTAAAAAGTTACATAGACTGCAAAATAAATCTCTTAAAATGGAAAAGAGACATATATTTGGTTGCCAGGCAAACTCAATTCTAACTGCTTATGCCTCCAGCCTGCACACAAAATGAGGCAAAGAACCTGTGGGAAGAGAATTATCCCTGCTTGTAATAAACCCGTTTGCCTTCCAATAGACCCTCCCACAGTACCTTTGGGTATACAGCATTGCCCAATCACAGGCTGGAGAGGAGGTGGATCGTCCTGTAGCTAGTTCCCCACTACCTGTGTGTGACTAGCCAGCTAACTAGACAGACAACACAATCATTTGCCAAATAATAGGCTGGAAAAACAAGCAAGCAAGCAAGCAAGCAAACAAAAAACAAAATACCCCCCAAACAAACAAACAAACAAAAACCCTCAACCCATCACCAAGAAACAGTTGAACCTTCAATGAAGGTACTAACTTGAGTCTTTCTTCATTCTCAGTTCATGAACAATATGCATTTAAGGTAATTTCAGCTGGTAATTTGAACAAGAGCCATGGTTCGCAGTACATCAGGTAAAAAAAGCATCTGTAGATGCTTGTTAATGCTTGTCAATACTGACAAATGCAAGTCAAGTGAGACAAAGAATAATTTTATAGATCAACAGAACATGAACAGACTTTCTGGAATAAAAAAAGGATCATTTCTGTTCTGAGACGAGTCTCAGACATGCTGTCAACCGTAGAAGGCTTAGGCGTCTCATAAGAAAGGAAGGGCTTCTTCAAGTATATTGGCGGCAAAAGGAAGACCAGAGAAGTTGTGGGCCCGCTGTTGAATGAGACAGGAGCCATGGTGACGAAGGATGCAGAGAAGGCGGAGTTATTGAATGCCGCCTTTGCGTCGGTCTTTACTACCTGGCTGAGCCCCCAGGAGTCCCAGGCCTTGGAGAAAGTAACGGGGCAAGAGGAAGACTTTCCCTGGGTTGAGGAGGATCAAGTGAGGGACCAGTTAGGCCAATTAGATATTCACAAGTCTATGGGCCCTGATGGGATGCACCCGAGAGTGCTAAGGGAGCTGGCGGAAGTCATTGCTGGGCCACTCTCCACCATCTTTGAAAGGTCCTGGAGAACAGGCGAGGTGCCTGAAGATTGGAGGAAAGCCAATGTCACTCCAGTCTTCAAAAAGGGCAAGAAGGAGGACCCGGGGAACTACAGGCCGGTCAGCCTCACCTCCATCCCTGGAAAGATGATGGAACAGCTTGTTCTGGGCGTCATCTCAAGGCATGTGGAGGAAAAGAGGGCTATCAGAAGCACCCAGCATGGATTCACCAAGGGGAAATCATGCCTGACTAATCTGATAGCCTTCTATGAAGGCGTGACTGGATGGATAGATGAGGGGAGAGCGGTAGATGTGGTCTACCTTGACTTCAGCAAGGCGTTCGACACGGTCTCCCACAGCATCCTCATAGGGAAGCTTAGGAAGAGTGGGTTAGATGAATGGACAGTAAGGTGGATAGAAAACTGGTTGAAAGACAGAGCTCAGAGGGTCGTGGTTAGGGGCACAGAGTCCAGTTGGAGATCAGTGACGAGTGGTGTTCCCCAGGGGTCAGTACTGGGCCCAGTCCTCTTCAATATATTCATCAACGACTTGGATGAGGGGATAGAGAGCACCCTCAGCAAGTTTGCTGATGACACAAAGCTGGGGGGGGTGGCTGACACACCGGAAGGCTGTGCCGCCATACAGAGAGACCTGGACAGGCTGGAGAGTTGGGCGGAGAGAAACCTTATGAAATTCAATAAGGGCAAGTGTAGGGTGCTGCACCTGGGGAGGAATAACCCCCTGCACCAGTACAGGTTGGGGGCTGACCTGCTGGAGAGCAGCTCGGTGGAAAGAGACCTGGGAGTCCTGGTGGACAACAGGATGACCATGAGCCAGCAATGTGCCCTTGTGGCCAAGAAGGCCAATGGCATCCTGGGGTGCATCAAGAAGAGTGTGGCCAGCAGGTCGAGGGAGGTCATCCTCCCCCTCTACTCTGCCTTGGTGAGGCCACACCTGGAGTACTGTGTCCAGTTCTGGGCTCCCCAGCTCAAGAAGGACAGGGAACTGCTGGAGAGGGTGCAGCATAGGGCTACCAAGATGATTAGGGGACTGGAACACCTCTCTTATGAGGAAAGACTGAGGGAATTGGGTCTGTTTAGTCTGGAAAAGAGACGGCTGAGGGGTGACCTAATTAATGTGTACAAACACTTAAAGGGTGGGCGTCGGGAGGATGGGGCCAGGCTCTTTTCAGTGGTGCCCGGCAATAGGACAAGAGGTAATGGGTACAAACTTGAGCATAGGAAGTTCCATCTCAACATGAGGAGGAATTTCTTTACTTTGAGGGTGGCAGAGCACTGGAACAAGCTGCCCAGAGAGGTGGTGGAGTCTCCATCTCTGGAGACATTCAAAACCCGCCTGGATGCGTTCCTGTGCAACCTGCTCTAAGGTGACCCTGCTCTGGCAGGGGGGTTGGACTAGATGATCTCCAGAGGTCCCTTCCAACCCTATGATTCTATGATTCTATGAAACGAGCCGTGCTTACTTAGGGAAAAAACCACAAGATTAGTGAAGAGCTGGCTTCCTTGAAAATAAGAATGGCAGATATATTTGAAGTGATAAGCAATACCAACACAGTACCTGAATACACAGTGTCATCATCAGAAACATCAGTGTCTTTAAAATCCAAAGTGAAGGACCTGAAGGCAAATTTACAGTTGTTGGGAGCATTCTTGCCTAATACATATTTGATCAAATACCAAAACGCACTATTGAAAACCTAAAATCAAAAAGAGGAAAAACATTCAAAGAATGATTAATTTTTAAAAGCTGATTTATATTGCTTTTCAGTAGTGCTTCAAAAACTGTTTAGCTCTTTTTGTTTTAATGTAAAAATGAAGTCTTTTACTTCCTCTAACAAATACAGTATCTGAAAATTAATCCAAACCGTAGGCCTACAATGCTTCAAGCCAACAATCAAGAGAAAACCAGTTTCATGCCTGGCTTATTAAACATAGGACTGATTCTACAGCATAAGTTTATCACTCGAAAATATCTTAGTAGTTCATGTGAAGTGAGTTGGCGGTCTCATACCAGAGAACAGAATAACACATTATAATCACCATCATGACAACTGGCATTCTAATTAGAGTTTTCGGAGACCAACAACCGAATAGGCATGCTTACTGAATTACGAGGTGGCACAACAAGGAAAAGTAGGAAAATATTGATGGGCAAGAGGGGAAGATTTGGTGTCCTACTGATACGACTAAACTGATGGCTCTATTTCTATTCTTGACATATTGATGCTCTTTAAAGCGTGGAAATCCAGTCATTTTTTCCTTCTTCCAATAGATGAAAATTTTAGAGTGTATTTTTCAGATCTTGTTTCATAATTTGAATTGAAGAACATACTAATAACTTATTGGAAAAGAACTAATTTTTCTCTTTCATTGTCTTTATTTTCAGATTTTTCTGCTTTCTAGAAACATTTTATCCTAAGTTATGTATTTTAATATTAATAAACACTTCATTTATTTTTAAATATTTAAGACTGGTGAAGAAAGAATCTATTTTACTACATTCTTATGTTCAGAATAATTTTTCACTGTTTGTATTAAACATAGATAATTTCCATATTTTCATTCTTGAATCACTGTCACCTAGGTACCTCTCACTTATCTCATTTGTGGTTTTTTATTCCTTTAAAACTATACATTGGTCTTCTTAGAGAGGAAGAGATATGTATGTTCATGCCTACTGAATTTTTCTTAAGGTCCCTAAGTTTTACACAAATTTCGTATAAGCATATAGATTTAAAATTTGTATTTTCCATTCCAGAGAGGTCAAAACGATTTTTTTTTTCTGTTGGATTTGGCATGAAAATTACCTTTTTCATGAGTGCTGCACCTGGAATCGTTCTTTCTTAGATCTGTTGTTTTGCTGAATTTGAGCCTGGTGTCAGGCTCGTGTATAAAAGCACTGGCTTAGGTGTTCTATTTTTTAATATCAGTGATTATAAAAATATCAATCTATTCTTCTATTCAGTCTTCTAAAAAACACACAGTCTAAGCTGCATGAGCTTTCTAATACTTTGATGGAAGTGAGTGAATCTGGAATATATAAAGTACTGACTGTAGAAAAAACAAGCTATAGCAGCATTACCAACATTTGCATATCCATAAAAATTAGCATATCTTTTACATAACTTTTTTGTTCCAATCTTTTTATACAGCGATCTACAGAAAAGTGTAACATTTTCATCATGTATCTAAAGACCTTTTAATTTATCACACACACAGAGCAGAAAAGTTGAATAAGAATGTTGCAGTTTCAAAAAGAAAAAGAAAAACTCAGAAATACTGTGAGTGAAAAAAACCTCATTACTGTCCCCAGTAATATAAGCTGTAATAATGTCTTCCTGTGCCATCAGCGTTAGGCACAGAAAGGAACCATTCTAGCTTTTCTGCATTTCAGGTAGGGTCTTTTAAATCCAAAATTAAATCATAAAATTAAAAAAGCTGATGCTTTCTGCCTCAAAGTATGCTAAACTAAACTGACAAAATTAGACTCAAATTTAGAATGTGTTACTCTCTGCATATTAATTTTTTTTTTATATTAAAAGAAGATAATTATTGTACACAGTTGCAAGATATGTCATTTGGGCTTCCACTTAATAATGAATGCCACATTTGGAGCACCCAAGATGTCCTTTTTAAAAGCATAGCCATTGGTTTGAAGAGGATAATGACAATGTTAAGCTGTTATCCAGCTTCCGTAGCCTTTAAATACATGTTTATTAAAATTGTTTGTTCACCTTGAAGTGTTCTTCAGCCATTCCAGTACCATGGAGGCCAGGAGGACAATGAGTTAGTTCCAACTCCCTCAAGGCTTTAGAAAGTTCAGGCTTATTGCTGAAATTATCTATCACATTTCCAACAGCTTTCAGGATAGCTGTAGCCTGTTCTATAAACCGGTAGCTCTCCTGGAAAAAGAGAATAAAAACAACCATCAGTAGAAAGACAGCTTTAAGATTTTTCTTTTGTTTTCTTTCTAGGCTGTGACAGCATACAAGCATTTTTTCTGTGATGAAGTAAAAAACTCTTTTTAAGTCAAGCAACTGTAAAATCAATTAGGTCTCTGGTATTCAAAAGCATATAAAATTTTCACTGATTTTAGCTATTAAAATAAAAATCTTACAACACTAAACAGGCACCATAACATATATCTGCTAAAGATTTTATTCTTCCTGTATCATTAGTCCTAGGACATTTAATCAAAAATAAGGTGCATATAGAGACTTTCTACTACAGTTAGATGAAATGCTCAACATCTCTTCTATTATAAAAGGGCAGATGAGTATTTGTATCCTGCTGAAAACAACATCCAAATACATGCTGCCTAAAGCATCATTAATCTTCATGAGGATTTCTGTGCAAGAATGCGGACACTTTCCTGCAAATGACACTCTGCAGAGAAATTGCTGTCTTCAAAAAGAAGTGCAAAGACGACCCCAGGATATAATCCTGCTTTATTTTCTCGATGAGGAATAGCTTTTCATTCACAACCTGAAGACAAGACATTTTTAATGGCCCAACTTCTTATAGTTAAACTTCTTTGCTACAATAAATGTAATAAATCTACACAAGCTGCTTCAATGTCCTATTATTAGGACCCTGTTGCTGTTACACTCATCTTTCAAAACATTTTTACACAACCATGCCCTAGAAGCTATACTCCCTCCCCTCAGTGCTCATGACAAGTATTTAGGCCTACTGTTTGCCAAAGAAATCTTGAAAATACGGATGACAGTGATATCTGTCTCTATTGTAGGCAACGAAGAACAAGAGCTGTAGTAATTACTCCCCTGGGTCTGTTATCTCAACTATGAAAAGTTGTTTGAATCAATTGCTCATTTTAGATATAAAAGCTGCTCTGGGACCCAGTGAGTAATGTGTGATCTCATGGGAAAAAACAAACTTTACTGATGTGACAGTTTATTTTACTAGGCGGGTATTTTTGAATATTAATTAATATCTGTACATGTATTTCAACACTTTTATCACATGCCCCAAAAAGAGAGCTTATATGCTACCTCTGACATATGTATTTCAACAAGAGCATTTTAACATTCCATTTCATGCTGTTCTATATAAAGCACAATACTACCCAATGCTTACTTACATATTTATATAAGACAATTGTTGCAATAACCACCCCAGTGCCTGCTGTGCTGTAAAATACATTTCTTTTATGGACTCATCCATTTCATATTGAAATTAATATTATACCATTAAATATAGTAACTCTAAATGAAGATCCAACAGTACTTCACTTTAAAACCGAGTAATAGTCAGAAACACAGTTATCACAATGCTTGACTAGTTCTGGTTATGCATACCCTTTCAAGACTTGGCATCACAGTATCCTCTTCTCCAAAGACACATGGCACCATGCTACACAGATGAATATGGTGCCCTATCGGAGAACTTACTGTGAAGAGCAATATGTGTCGCCTACATTAAAGAAAAAAAAAAATTAAAAAAGGTGCTTTTTGGATTAAATTCCAGTAATTCTTAAGCTTTTCCTTTCATACATTTGGTAAAAATTAAATCCTTCCCTAGATGTCCTGGCTCTTCAAATCCTGCATTTCTAACTCCTTGCTTCTCAAGAACCTCCAAGCATAGGCAGTAGGTGAAATCAGAGAACTCACTATTATTTTATTTTTATTTTATTTGTTTAGATTTTATTTTTATTTTCTTTAGAAAAATAGGTAGTTTGACTATTTCAGATGGATACAACGCTGTAGTTTTTTAGGCAGGTTTATAATTAGCTACACTTAAAAACATACCTGCTCTAGAAAGCTTAGAGAAAAAGTCAAGTGTTATGGCTGTGCATTATTTAGATCACAATTTCCATGTTTGCATTGACGAAACCAGGAAAAATTAATGCACAGTCGTGTCAGGCTAAATGAACACTACAGAGAGACCATTTTATGGAGAAACTGCGTACCAAACCCCTCAACTGTAACCTCCTAAGGTGACAAATAACAGAAATTCAGTATGTCTTACTGTGATACACTCAGTTCATTGTTGTTTGCCTGATCGTATCCTGTAACGGATTCCAATCATAAAAGAAACCATTCCTAACAATAGTTATACAACACAGGGGATTCATGCTCTTCTCTCCAGTCAACAATGTCCTGCAGTCCCACTGAAATACTTGAGGAGCTTGCTGATACCAAAGGGTGAAGTTTCGTGGTCTTATATCATTGTCAGAATGGCATTTAGCTGAAGTTCACCCAGGCCACACCTTCAAAGTGTTAACCAGAGATCCAGCACTGAGAGTATGAGAGTTACCCACACACACACTTGTACTTTTTTAATTGCATCTTCTTGCGAGTGAAATTTGAAATGCCCCCTGGCCACCAACAGACAGAGGGAAGAAAGTGGCTTCCTGGCTTAGCAAGTCATTTCTCATTTGGAATGAAATGGGGAAGCAGTCAATAAGCCCATTTGTCTCCCACACTTGCTATAAAATCTTCCTGAAACCCTGCTGGCACTGTCTGGAGTAGAAAGATTCAAAGGTAAGAAGTTTATTAATCTGAGCTGGCTGTATCTCTGGTAACTTTGAAATTTGCAGGTGCAAAAAGATATAAGTTTTTGCCTTCCCAACAGGACAGAGGTATGCAACTTTTCGAAACTACGCTAAGAAAACACATGTGGTGGCAGAACTAGCCTATAAAGATATTAATAACTTTTCCATTTTTGGTCTGAATCAAAACAAATAGAGAGCACTATTAAAGATCTCTGATTTAATATCAACGTACTACTATTGTGGTATTTTCTTTCTATGCCTTTTTATTTGGAACCTTACTTTATTTTTTTAAAAATACATTTTGTCTCATCTCTGAAATTAAACTGGTGATTCTCTATTTTTGGAAACGTAGAAGGCCTCAATGAATTAGTCAGCAACTTTATGCTTATGGCAAGATATGAAGATGTCAACTTCCTTGTTTCACTGAAAGTATATTCAGATACTAACACATATCAAAGGCTCTTCCCTTTTATTTATTTATTTAAACAATCAGTCAATGCTCTACACTGAGTATCTATCTATCATATTAAGCACTGTGAATGTGAAGTAAGATATGCAAGGCTTCATGGATAACCTCAGAATTTCTCCTGTCATATTTCATAAATCCTGTTTCAAGAAAAGCTATGAAACCTCCTGTGGTATAATTATGTTTTTACAGTTCCACTAAAAATCCCAATTCTATATTTTTTGTTGGTACTCCAGGAAATGTCTCAAAATCATTCTAGTTATAAACATTTTTAAGTAGGAATTTCTATTCCAGTTTATTTTTTAGCAGGTCAGTGCGATTTTTCTTGCTAAATGCACTTAAATAAGAGTAAAGAATTCAAAATCTTTATAAAGGTTTTGGTCATTATTTTAAATTCATAGCAAAATTACAGTCTTACCAAATCCTAGCTATCAACCAGTTTGATATTCAAAAAACTTATGCTTTAGGAAATAAACTCTTAGTTAGTGTGTAAAGTAAAAGATTATCTCAAGCCTTAAGACTAAAGTGTTAGGACAGAAATGAAGCCTCATACATACCCAACAGGAAGACTTAACAAAGTAGCTTTCGTTGCAGACGTATGTATCTTTAACACAAGTTCTCCAGGAGTCACACATTTCCAAGAGAAATGTTCAACCATCAGCACACCCTTTGAAATACTAGAACGTTCTTGTTTAGTACCTAGATTAAGAAAGAAAAAAAAAAACGAAAAAAAAACCAACGCCACACAATTGGGGGGGTGAATAACAATAAAATTAAGACAAATACACTTATCCAGAATCTGTAGCTACTTCACAGTCATTGAAGTCTTCATATAAGCTTTGATAACTCAGAGAAGAGAGAGAGCCATTTCAAAAGCATAGGTGGTACAGAATATGGCTTATTTGTATATTTACTAGAAAATAATAGTTAAAAGAATGTGTTAGGAGGATGTGTAAATCAGACATCTTTCAAGTCACTTAAGGCTGCTCTTAAACTCCATAAAAATCAATTCTGTCCACATGCAGAGGAAGCAAACAGCCATATAATGCTTATATTTATATTATAGTTTAATTATTTTAACAGGATGGTCAGTTTGGTTTTTTTAAGCTTTCTTTTGGTTCTATCTACCCTAGATGCACTAAAAGTATGTCCATAACCAATGTTTAAATGTCTCATTAACTTAAGCCTACCGTCATAATGTGCATTAACTTTTCTGAATGCCATTCCATGATTTTCATAAAATGCAAGTGATTTTTATTTAAATCATCCAAGCTGTTGGATCTTGAAATAAGCCAGCTGTAAATATAATTAAGACCTTACTGTGCACCAGTTTAAAAATCACTTCAAAAATAAACTTTGGTCATAGTGCTGATTTTACTGCATTTTGATCAGCGAAGGCATAAAGTAAAGTGGCTTGCAAGAATGGAATTTGTAGAAAAAGAAACTCTAAGAAATGCAAGGAAATCCACACCAGAAATACACTGATGAAAAGCTTGCATCAAATCATAATAAACAGGAAAGGGAGGGATCCTTTCAAGAAAATATTCATCATCGATATGAAATAACAAGAAAATATTGCTTGACTATTACTGTATTTCCTAGAATCAATGTGACTATAAAATTCTAAACTCTCAAATTCTGCCAAAATACACCACACAAACACAACAGCACAGACATATTCAAGAACGGGAAAACACAACATTAACATGCACTTTGCTATGTTGTCCTTACCTCCAGTATCATCCCACCGTACCAATGCAGAAAAGCTAACCAGGATTTCAATGGGCATCAGACTGTCCACAAGTAAATAGTAGAAGACTCGGTCATCAGTAAACTGCACGAAAAAATGGACATTTGTTCATCTTTCATTTTCATTGAATGCTGTCTGCGTGAACTTATACATAGTATTACTAAGATTTCAGATATTGTGACCATACCAGATATGGTATGGAAAGTAAGTAATTAACCATCACTACTTCTTCCAAATTTCAGACGTGGCATTTAAGCCCACAGTCTCACGCTGCATGTATAAACCATCATGTTTAGTTAAGAGATAAAAGGAAACAGAAGAGTTTCTTGAATGAGAATATTTCTACTTTTATATGATATTCTTCATATGTACCTCAACTTAGTAGTTCTACTTGCCAAACAACATTCAATGGAAGACCAAAAATTTTGGTTTGTGCTGCAACTTTCTGATTCTAATTAATTACAGTAAGCTAGAAAGAAATAAGCACTCTTTTAATTTGTAACACACGACTGATTCTGCCTAATTGTTTTTTTCTACAAAAATATATGGAGGCAGCATTTTTCACTCTCAACTTTAATATATAATTCCTATGCCAGTAGTAGAAACTATAGAATAACAGAATACCAGGCTGGAAGGGACCTCAAGGATCACCTGGTCCAACCTTTCTTGGCAAAAGCACGGTCTAGACAAGATGGCCCAGCACCCTGTCCAACTGAACCTTAAAAGTGCCCAATGTTGGGGAATCCACCAC
>VYZM01008460.1:38681-56934 GCA_013398915.1 Dromas ardeola | reverse complement strand
GCGGTGCGTGGGTTCCGTGTCAGCATGGGGGCTGTGAGCGGTGGCAGTGTGTTGGGGGGGTGTCCCCTTGGTGTGTCAGGGAGGTGCATGTGTGTCCCTAGCTGTGGGTCATGTGTGTCTGGGGGTTGCCCATTGCAGGGCCATCACTGCTGCCTGACCTGCCCGCAGGCCACCACTGCTGCCTGCAGACAGACGGATGGCGGCCACCCCGGCCCACGGGGGACTGCCAGTGGCCACCGTGCCAATGGCCAGCTGAGGACCGGGCCTCTCTGGGCCGTCATCGTTCCTGGCCTCTCCCTGATTTGGATCCGCCTCACCGCTGTCATGAACGGGCTGTCCATCAGCCAACTCTGCTGCCTCTTCTGCTGCCCTCCCTGCCCCAGCCGCATCGCTGCCAAACTGGCCTTCCTGCCCCCGGAGCCCACCTACGCCGTGGTCCTGGAGCCGGAGTCCGTCGGCAGCAGCAGCACCGGCTCCCTGCGTGGCGGCACCACGGGGCGATGGAAGCTGCACTTGAAGGACCGGGCAGATTTCCAGTACTCCCAGCGGGAGCTGGACAACATTGAGGTCTTTGTCACCAAAAGCAGCCGAGGGAACCGCGTTGGCTGCATGTACGTCCGCTGCGTGCCAGGTGCTAGGTGAGTCGCCCATGGACGTGCTGGCCCGGTGCCGCTGATGGTGGTTTGACCCTGGCCTGCTTGACATCGGGCTGGCGCAGTGCTGGCAGGCACAGTGCCATCCTGTCCCTCCTCTCCTTCAGCCCAGCGCCACCTCCTTGCCCCAGCCTTGCTGAAAGAGGTGCCACAGGGGTTGAAGGCATCCTGTGGGGCAGGTGAGCTCAGCTCCTGGGACCGGTCTGGCTTGTGGCTGCAGCTGGGAATGGGGTTAAACAGGGTGCAGAGGCAAAGCCGGAGGCTACAGGGATGTAGGGATTCCCTAGGCTGTCCTGCAGATCTCCCTTGATGTCACCAGTCACCGTGACATCACCTGATGTCCCAGTGACGTAAAGCACGAGTTGTGAACTGAGGATCTGTGCGAGGCTCTTGGTGAGCGCTGAGGGGGGTCTGTGCCAGGTGCTCGCCCTCTGTCCCCAGCCCTGCGGTGACCACAGCTATGGGCAAGAGCCTGGGCCAACCAGGAGATGCCTGTGGTGAACTGGGTCTGCACGTTTAGTCTAATTCACAGGCGCGTTTGATTCCTCAAGAAGAGCAATAGGAGCAAAAGCCAGGAAGGGCTGAGGCACAACCCGCTACTGGTCATCCCCATGGGTTCATAAACTGGGAAGCTGGAGAGGGACAGCCCGGGATGCAGGATGGAGACCTCCTCCTGGCTACTGGTGGCTGACGCAAGGGGATGGCGTGGGGACGGGAGGGGACTCGGCAGCTGCTCCCCGAGCCGGTGGCACGGTGTGGGGGTTTGGGTGCAGAGGGAGGACAGCACCCACAGCCGGCAGCACCCTGGCTGGCCTCACGCACCTGGAGAATGTGCCCTCCAAGGAACCACATCCGCAGAGACCTCTGTGCGGGGGAATGCAGCCCCGATCTGCCCTCGGCTTGCCAAGGGCTTTGAAGCCAGCAGGTGGGCTTGGGGTGAGGGCAGATGGCTCTCGCAGGGGTCGCAGAGCTGCGTTACAAGAGGACCAGTGAGGATGTCCGCTCTATCCTTGCATGTGTCAGCCCTCCCAAATCCCCCAGGACATCTCACTTGCCATCTGTCCTGCCAGCACCTTCCTGCCGAGCCTTTTTGGACCATCTAGGCTGGGACAGGGAGGCTCGACCTGGCCGCAGAGCTCTCGCACCAACTGTGGGGCTCAGCAGGGAGCGGGTCCTGCTCCTTCCCTCTGGCAGAAGAGAGCCAAACTTCCATCAATGCGCTATTAGTGTTAATTTTTATGATTAACATTGTTTTTCCCCTTATGGTGGAAATTTCTTGTGCCTTGTCACTCCCACAATTCACTTCTCTTCCCAGCGTCTGGTGTCTTGCCAGACTCAGGGGAGAAAAAAATCCGCTGTCAGAAGTCTTACTTGAAATCCCCATTGGGCAAACGGCCCCAAATCCTGAGCTTTTTACCAAAAATAGACTCAAAAACTTGAACAGAATCATCCTGCCTTTGGGCTGCCTGTTTCTGCTGGGAGCGAGCCCCTGGTCCTGGGCGGTGAGAAGGATCTGCATACCTCTGGGGTTGGACCGGGGGTGTCACAAGGACCGTCCTTGGTGGCCAGAGGGGTGTTGGCCCTTCATGTCTCCTGGGGTTTGACTTTTGGACTCTGAAGTGGCCGTCCTGGCTGGCATTGCCCAGGCGCATCCGTCCCTGAGCTGCTGGCAGGGCCGGGCAGCGCGGTGGCACCGTGGCAGCATCTCTGATTAACCCGCCATGCCCGTCTCTCCCTGCAGGTACACGGTGCTTTTCTCGCATGGCAATGCCGTGGACCTGGGGCAGATGAGCAGCTTCTACGTCGGTCTGGGCACCCGCATCAACTGCAACATTTTCTCGTACGACTACTCAGGCTATGGCGTGAGCACAGGCAAGCCCTCGGAGAGGAACCTCTACTCCGACATCGATGCCGCATGGCAGGCGCTGCGGACGCGGTGAGCAGGGCGCCGGGCAGGGGGAAGGGAGGACGTCCAGGAAAACCCTGTGGTCTGGCAGTTTGGAAAACAGGAAATCTCCCGGAGAGGGAACCCGGGCTGCTCATAATGGGAATGGGTGGCCGGAAAACAGCTGCAGGGGGAGCGGGCCGGGGGACCCAGAGGGCAGGGATGCTGCCAGGGGTAGGACCTTGCTTGAGGGTGCTGGCACAAGCTGTGCTCCCCATCTTGCTGTTCCCAGGCTCTCCCCTGGCTGTGCTCAGCCCCGCTTCCCCAGCTGGGCTCAAGGTGCAGCTCCATGATGGTCTCTGCCTCCTCTGCCCTGCCTGCAGCCAGGCCCAGCTCACAGCGTGCCCCAGGAACCAGGGGCTGCCCCATGCGACTGCGATCCGGGGTCCACAAACCCCTCTGTAGCCCTGCTCCTGGCAAGGGTGGGCCTTGACACCCCCCCAGCTCATCTGGCAGCTCAGCCCCGGCTGCTGCCTGGTCCTGCCAGGGGTGCAGGGCAGCTGCTTTGGGCCCAGCTGTGAGGGGCTGGGGGAAAGCAGGGGGTACAGAGCCCCATTCCCCCCCACCCTGAGAAACCTTACTGGGTGCTGTGGCCACAGCAGGGTGATGCCCTGGGCTGTATGTCCTGGCAATATGGCTCTGGTGCTTGGGCGCTGACATTCTCTCTCCTCTCCCAGGTATGGAATTAGCCCGGAGAACATTATTTTATATGGACAAAGCATCGGCACGGTGCCTACGGTTGACCTGGCCTCCCGCTATGAGTGCGCTGCCATCGTGCTCCACTCCCCACTCACCTCTGGCATGAGAGTTGCCTTCCCCGAGACCAAGAAGACCTACTGGTTTGATGCCTTCCCCAAGTGAGTGGCCTAGGGAGGAGGGACAGGGGTCAGCTCTGGAGGGGCAGTGCCCAGACCAGCCCTGGCTACAAAGAGGGGTTGTGGTGAAAACTGTGGACCTGTTCCCTATGATGGGCTGAAACACGCCCATCGGCATCCTCTTGCCTCACATTTGGTCCCCTCCGGGGGATCGTAACCCTCCCTGTGCCCCCTCCTGAGGGCCATGCCATATGTCCACCCCACATCCCCTGGTGGCATCACCTCCTGGCCATTCTGTCCCAGTGTCTTGGCCATTAGCTTTGGGGCTGTGCCACTGTCCCCTTGTCAGGTATTGCAAACTCTGTTCCCCAAGGGTAATTTTGTGGGCATTTCTTCCCCTCTGCAGAGGGCAGGGGCAGTGGTACAGAAAGGCAGTGGTGGGACGTTGTCCCTGAGGTGGGACAAGCTCTTGCTTTGCCTCTCCCTCGCAGCCAGGCCAGCAGGGCCCAAGGGACTGTCCCCGAGCCGGAAGCCATGACCCGGAGCCACCAGCCCACGCTCTGCATCCCGCTGGCCTCGTGTGGCCTTTGGGGCCGGGCTGAGAACGGCCGTGCTTCCACTCCTCAAAGCCCAGCACGGCTCATCGCAACGTGGGGAGGGCCTGGGCTCACGCTGTCCTGCAGTGGTTTCCGTCAGCCCTGCCTAGGTCCCATGGGGCTGTTGTCACCGCTGTCTGGTCCTTGTCTGTCACGCCCAGGGGGGATCACGTCCTGCAGCTCATCCTTGGCAGAAGCTCCATGCCCCATGCTCCGCTGTGATCAAAGAGCATTTCCTGGTCTCTCTCCCCAGGGGGATGTGTTTTGGGGGGCAGGAGAAATGGGGGTGCCTTGATCCCTGTACTTACCCCCCTTTCTTGTCTCTTCCCCACCCACCTTCTTGGCAGCATTGAGAAGATCTCCAAAATCACCTCTCCCGTCCTCATCATCCACGGCACGGAGGACGAAGTCATCGATTTCTCCCATGGCCTGGCGCTCTTTGAACGCTGCCCCAAGGCTGTGGAGCCGCTGTGGGTGGACGGGGCTGGGCACAATGACATTGAACTGTACAGCCAGTACCTCGAGCGCCTTCGGAAATTCATCTCCCAGGAGCTGGCCAGCCAACGCAACTAGCTGCAGGGTCAGGGGACGGGCAGGGGGCTTCTGCCTGTCTCTCCAGTTCTCCCAGTGTCTTTCCCCAGTCCCTGCTGCTGGAGGTGCAATGAGTTTGTACAGCCTCAGCTCCAGCCCCAGGAGAAGGCAGGAAGCCCTGGAGCGGGTGGTGCGTTTCCTCTTGGGCATGAGCACAACTCTCCTCCCTCCCGGTGTCAGCCCTGGCACTGCTGGCACCACTGGCCGGGCTGGCAAGAGATGGCAGCTCCTTCCTTCCCCAGAAAGACGAGAGCCCACCCTCTTGATGGCAAATCCTTGGCTTTGGGCATGTCCTTGTCCCCTCTCCTAAAACAGCGCATCCCTGAATTCCTCCTGGCCTCTCTGCTGCTCTGACTATAGCAATAAGGCGAGTTGGAGATGGGCTGGGGGCCCGGACCCCTCCCTGGCGTCGCTGTGGGGCAGGAGAAGAGGTGGCAGTTCCTGCCCTCAGTGGAGCTTTCCCGCAGTCGTTGCTGGTGGCATCGGGGTGCCTGGTGTTCGCCCCATGGTTGGGGCAGAGCTGTGTCCCCAAGGGGAGTTTGGGGATGGGTGGAGGAGGTGTCCCCCTGCCCCACACCCCCGCTGGTCTGGCCCTGCTCTGCCTTCTCAGAGCACTCCCCGTGTTCAGGTCACCCTTGGAAAACCTCTTCCGTACCACTCGCTCGCGGTGCGCTCGGGAAATGGGACGAGGAAACCAGGCACCGAATAAAGAGCAGAGGTTTAATGTTTTAGCCGCGTGCACCCTTTCCCTGGGGCTGCCTCCCTGTCACCCCGCCGGGGGGACCAGCCCCAGCCCCTGTGGGCTCCAGGCCCTCAGCTTTCCCCGCTGGCCAATGCCTTGGCTGAATTGTACTTGGCTGGATCCCCAGCACTTGTTGCTCTCCTCCAGGGACTGTGCAGCCCCGGGGTGCCAGCAGATGGGGAAGGAACCATTGTCCCCCCAGGACTGGGCTGCAAAGGTCTGGCTCTTCAAATCGGGCCATGGGGATATCGGCCCGTTCCCCCGCCAGCCCCTGTCCCATTTGATTGAGGATCCCGTGGGATCACGGGAGCAGAGGTGGAGGATGGCCTCAGCCTCCCTCAGGTGGTGGCATGGGGGGCCTGGGTGTGCTGCAGGGGATGGGGGATGTCCCCATGGTCTGCAGCATGGTCCCAAGCAGGCAGGATGGCCCCGGGGGGGACCAAATCTTATTTTTGACCTGCTCCGCCCCCAGCCCTGCCCCTGTCTGCAGGGGCACATCTGCGGTGCCCGGTGTGTGCTGGCCAGGGAGGCAGGCGTGGGGGGCACCCCACTGAGCACTCGGGTTTGTGCTTTTTGAGTCAGTGCCTGCTCTGAAATCGCCCCAGGAAGAGCTGTTCAAAGCCTCTGTAGGTTTTTCTGCCCCCGGGGCACCCCTCGCCCCAACCCAAAGAGCAAAGCACCGCTCTGCCCCTTCCCGTACCCACAGGGACCCCCATGGGGCTCCCAGGCACTGGTTCCCCCCGCAGTGTCCCTGTCATCCTCATGTCCCCTCCTCCCTGGTGCAGGGCCCTGGGGCCTGGCGCGCTCATGTGAGCAGCGATAATCTCCTTAGGCGGCTCTTGGGGAGGCTCAGGGGCCTCGTGGTGGGGCCTCGCCGCAGCCCCATGCCCGGAGCACTCAAATGCACCTATTGTTTGGGGCTGGGAGCCGGGGGAGGGTGCCAAGGTGAGGGCTATGGGACTCCCTGCTCCCCACACATCCCTCGCCTTCCCCCAGGACCAAGGCAGGATCCTCCAATGGGGATGGGGGGACCCTTCCTTCGGGCTGGGGCTCTGCAGGAGGTGGAAGAGGTTTTGGGTGTCTGGGCTCTGGATGGTCTCGCCCCTTTTCCAGGGGTTGGGAGTCAGGATGTCTGGCTTCCCCCCGAGCATCCCTCCAGCCCTCCGCTCCCTTCCCCAGCTCCCCGCAGGCAGCTGCCAGCCAGGTTTAGAGCCTTTATCTCACACGTGTGCTGGAAGCCAAAGCCTCTGCCGTCGCCTAGCCTGGCTCCCCTCTCTTCCCGGCCCCGATTAACAGGGCTGCAGCAGCACCTAATCCCGACACAGAGACATTTTGTTTGCACCAAGGGTATTTTTATCCTCTTACTGCTGCCTGTTTCCTGTTGAGCTGTGGATGCTTTCGAGCTGCATGGCTGGTGGGATGTCTCAGGGATGGCAGCTGGGTTCAGGGCGATGTCGGTGTGGCTTGCGTTTGTTGTTACTGTGTCTCAGTTTAAAAAAATAAAAAGGTGAAAGGTCAGGCAAGTTCAGCCGGCTTCCCAAAATTTAGACCCAGCTAGGGTATGTGGGATCCCAGTGAGCTGGGAATCTCCAGCTGCTGCTACTGTGATGGGGAGCTGTGACCCGGGAAGGGCTGTGATCTGTCACCATCAGGGGTTGGGGCTTTTTGAGTCTGGATCCTTCACTGCTCCTGGCCCAAGAGGGCTCAGGCTCCATCCTCACATGGGCAGGAGCAGCTGGAGGGAGGAGGGAGAGATGGAGCAGCACCAACCCATACGCGAGCTGCAGGGTCCCCAAAAGGCATGAGCCAGGCCTGCCCCAGCGGTCCTGGGCGCAGTGTCCCCCACCAGTAGGACCGTGAGGCCATGAGCCACTGGGATGGCACTTCTGTCCCCCCCACTGGTGCCACAGTTTGGGAGCACCAGGAGGGGGTGGGTTGGGGCTGGACCTGGATGGGGTTTGGTTCCTGGAGGGGGGACTCTGCTGAAACCACAGTCTCAGCAGGGTGGGGAGGAGGGGAAAGGCAGAGTCAGGCCTCAGAGTGTCCCCAATGTCCCTCCCACAGCCACAGCAGAGGGGGCACAGGGCAGGCATCCCCCTGGGTCATTTTGAAGTCCTCAGGCAGAAGAGCCGGGGCACAGGCGGCTCTGGCTCCCATCGCTGGGGAGTTGCAGGCACACGGCTGGGCTGGGGGGTGTCTGTGTGTGGGTGTATATGTGTGTACATGCATGTGCCTGTGTGTGCCTGCGTGTAATGGCAGTGAAAGGGACTACTGGACACCCAGGCATCCCGCAGGAGAAAGGATGGGATACCCACTGCAACAAGCCCTTGGCAGAGGCGCGATGTCGGTGCAGACGGGACTGTGGCCAAGGCCGGGCAAGATGGACGCCGGGCTCACTGGGTGACTGGCCAAGAGGGGTTTACGTCTCTTTTGGGGCATAAATGAGGCTTTTGATGGCCAGGGCCTGCGTGCCACAGTCATGAGACCCCGTTCACAGGCCGAGCTCAGTCATGGGATCCAGGAAACTGAATTAAAGCATCTTAAGGAGCTTTTTTTCCAAGCTCTGCTCTGTTTTTTCACGTGCTTGTCATATGAACAAAGATGGTATAAAAGGGCAGAGGGGAAGGATCACATCCATGGTCAGGCTGGGGAGAGGGGAGGGCGCCGGAGGAGGGATGCCAGGGTGAGGGGCTCCGCACAGCGCTGGCTAAGATGGAGGGAAGGGGACAGGAGAGGACGCGCTGGCAGCAGCCCCTGGCTCTGCCCTGCCAGGTGAGTGAGGCAGTGATCTGGGGCCGGCAGGGGACAGGGACACCGGCAGGTCTGGGGGTGCAGAGCCCGTCTGCTCCATGAGCAGCACAGATGCTGTCGGCATCCCAGCATGGCCCGGCACCGGCCAGCACTTCCCTGGTGAGAGATGGTGAGTGTGGCACTGCGGCACGGGGAGCAGGGAGCGCAGGGTGCAGGGAGGCACCCACCACCCCGTGCTGCCTTTGGGGGGGCATGGGCTGGTGGGTGCCCAGCGGTCCCCGGGGCCCCCCTGTGCTGGGTCGGGTCCCAGGAAGGGTGCCTGGGCCTGGGCTCTGCGGGTGGGCAACCGCGGGATGGGCCTGGCCAGCTCTGCGCTGCACACCTACATGCGCACTCCCTCATGTTCGCACACATGAACCCACACATCCACCCACACCCCCCACCAAAGCCCCGCTCGCACCGTGCACACCCGCCACGTCCCAGCCTGTCCCCAGGCAGCAGAAGCAGTGCTGGGTGCGTCCCCGGGCTGGGTTTCACCTGCTGCAGGTGGGGTGCAGGCTGGGGGGCCCCTGGGCTCCTGCCCCCCTTCCCTCCCCTCCTGGCTGCCATCTCTCCCCCATCTGCAGGAGCGCTCGGCGGGAGGATAGCGGGGATGCGGCCCCCTGCCCCCTGTGAGCTTCCCTTTGTCATCCTATGCCTGAGCGATGCCTGGAGGCTGGGACGGTGAAGGGAGGCCCACGGGCTGCCACAGCCCTGCGATGATGACGCCTGGACAGCACACGCGGGACCACGCACCTGGGGCCTGAGTCCTGAGGGGGCTGGGAGCACTCCTGGGGGGCTGGAGTATCCCCCTGGGGGGGAAGAGCCTCCCCTTGGGGGACCAAGGAGCACCCTGGGGGGCTGAGAGCACCTCCGGGGGGCTGGAGTCTCCCCTTTGGGGGCCAAGAGCACCCTGGAGGGCTGGGAGGACTCCTGAGGGGCTGGAGCAACCCTTTGGGGGATCAGAAGCACCCCTGGGGGTCCAGAGCACCCTCCCCGGGCTGGGCAATACCCAGAGGGTTGGTTCTGGGCAGCATGGGATGCAACAGCTGGGCCGTTGCCCCGGGATGAGCAACCCTGGCCATGGGGAGGCTGGGGCAGGAGCGGGGTGCTGCAGTGGGGGGGAGAGGGGTCTCCCACGGGGACCATGGCAGGACACATGTGGGGTGGTACCAGGAGAGGGAACCAGGAGTCCCGGGACGGGTATCACCCCTTTCACCCTGTGAAGAGACGGCCCTGTGTGGGGATGTTTCAGCAGCTCAGGGGGAGCTCCCATTCTCCTACTGCCCCGGGTCTTTCTCCAGCATCGCAAACTCCTGGCTGGCACCTTGTGCCAGGATGTGCCGGGATAAGGGGAAAGTGGGTGCAGAGAAAAGCTGTAACCTCCGTGGGGAGTGAAAACTTGCCCTGGGAGGTGCTTTTTTTATGGTGATGCAAAAGAAGAAGCACAGAGTGAAGGCTGGCAAGGTGGGAAGCTCCCACCACACATCTCTGGCTTATTCATAGAATCATAGAATCGTTAGAGTTGGAAGGGACCTTAAAGACCATCCAGTGCCACCCCCTGCCCTGGCAGGGACACCTCCCACCAGCCCAGGTTGCTCCAAGCCCCGTCCGACCTGGCTTTGAACCCCTCCAGGGATGGGGCAGCCACAGCTTCTCTGGGCAACCTGGGCCAGGGGCTCAGCACCCTCACAGCAAACAATTTCTGCCTGAGATCTCATCTAAATCTCCCCTCTTAACAGTTTAAAACTGTTCCCCCTCGTCCCATGGCTCCCCTCCCTGATCCAGAGTCCCTCCCCAGCTTTCCTGGAGCCCCTTGAGGGACTGGAAGGGGCTCCAAGGTCTCCCCGGAGCCTTCTCTTCTCCAGGCTGAACCCCCCCAGCTCTCTCAGCCTGTCCTCACAGCAGAGGGGCTCCAGCCCTCCCAGCATCTCTGGGGCCTCCTCTGGCCCCGCTCCAACAGCTCCGTGTCCTTCTGCTGTTGGTGCCCCAGGGCTGGAGGCAGCACTGCAGGGGGGTCTCCCCCGAGCGGAGCAGAGGGGCAGAATCCCCCCCTTGCCCTGCTGCCCACGCTGCTGAGGATGCAGCCCAGGCTGCGGGGGGTTTCTGGGCTGCCAGCACACATTGCCGGGGTGTGTGGATCTTCTCGCCCACCAACACCCCCAAGTCCTTCTCCTCAGGGCTGCTCTCCAGCCATTCTCCATCCAGCCTGGGTTTGTGCTGGGAGTTGCCCTGATGCTTTTTTTTTGGCTCTTTTCCCCAGAAAAACTTGACACAATTCACCCAGCCGCACGTTTATCACAGGGTGGGGATCAGCAGGAACCCACTGCCCACAGGAGTTGCTTCACCTGTGGCTGGGCCCGGGCTGGTGGGTGGTGGTAAGGTTTTGGGGACACCTCTGAGCCCCAGCCACCCCCGCGTCTCCAGCCCCGCTGAGCAAACTGGGGAGCGGAGGGACGTGCCCACACGGGGACCCGAGGTGCTGTGACAACCCTGCCATGTACCCAAAACCTGTCCTGAGGTTGTTCCCCTCCTTAACTTCAATTGGACAGTTAGCCACTGTGCCGGGAGGCAGAGTGAGCATCAGCTGGGTGTCCCGAGGACAATCAGCTGGGGAAATCCCCTCATTTCTCCGCAGAGGGCTCGTGAGCTTTTTCTGGGGATAAGGAGGTCAGTCTTGGGGATCCATTAGTCGATCTGGGAGGCTTCAGTGGGGGTTCAGGTCCTTGGCAGGGTCAGATCCACCAGGATGGGTGAATATGGGGGTCCCTGTTCTCAGCGGAGCTGCCTCAGTGTGCGCAGCGACCCTCGGGACCTTTTCCAGTGCTGCTAACTGGGAGATGAGTGGGCATCCCAGTTTACTGGGCAGCCCCTTCCCATGTGGGGGGAAGCGGAAGCGTAGCCAGGATTGGCCTGAATCAATTTCAGTCAGTTTTTCCTTATAGGGTCCTCCACATGGTTTATTGTATATTATTTTATTTCCTTTTGCCAGCCTGTGAGTTGAGTAAGCATGGGGTGAGAATTATAAGGAAGGGAAATAACGTTATTCAGCATGTGTCTTTCTACAGAGTCCTCTCAATTACTGCTGAAGATATATAAAATAGATTTATCTATCTCATAAAAATAAAAATGCCTTTCTTTTTTTCTGGGAAAGAATAACTTGCTTTGCTAGCACGGTGGGAGGCAGGGAAGTGGCTGGCAGAGGAGTGTGTGGGGATGCTTGTCGTGAGCCCTCCCTGGGTACCTTGTAAAGCACCTTGTGTCGGTGGCCTGGCTCTGCCGCAGGGAAGGCTGTTGATCTCCTGGTGTTTCCTACTTTTTAAAAGTTTTTTATTGATTATTCAGGTTTCCCAGCTGTTGCGTGAAAGGGGAATTATTACTACACCAGCTGGCAGCTGCTGCCCCCCAAACCTCAGCAGTGCTGGGGCACCGGTCTCCTGCTCGCTCCTCTGGGCGCTGGCCAGGCATGGTGGTGAGTTCCTCTCCCAACGTCCTCAGCTCCTAGACTCGCTCTGCTGGGACACTGCGGGAAAGCGATGGGTGGGGAGGAGACAGCATCTTTGCCTTGTTGCAGTGCCATATTTGAAAATAAAGTGCTTGGTTGTGTTTTTTTTAAAAAACACTACTATGAAACATGACTTCTGTGATCTCTCCCTTGTCCTTCCTGGGGGCCAAGGACGATGACTCCTTGCGCACCACCATCCAGCTGGCTCCCTGCACTGCCCCAGCGCTTCCCACCCTCTCTCCCATCTCCCTTTCACCAGCAATGAAGCTTTCCTGGACCATCCCTTCTCTCTGGGCTGGGGCTTCTTCTGGCTCCACTTAATGGGATTTGTCCTTGAAGGGCTTGGTCACTCACTGTCATCCCAAAACAGCCTCATTTACTGAAGGAGACTCCCTCTGACAACTCAGGGTAGGGGCAGCGTCCCAGGCACTGCAGACACCCCTTGCCTGCTCGAGACCCCCAGGGCCAGCTTCCAGTCACAGACAAATGGCTGTTACCATGTGCCTCAGTTTCCCCACTGGTAAATGCGGGTGTGACAATTGCCTGGGCAAAGGAGGGTGGGCTTCATGGCGGGGGGCAGTGCAGAGCGAGTTCCCTCCTCTGCGTGGCCTCAGGTGAGCTATTTCTGCCTTGGGTCCCTCCACCACAGCCTGGCTGGTGTCTGCTGCTTTCCAGAAGGCTGAGGATGCGCTGGGGATAGCGGGCCACAGCGCAAGGAATCATGGCATCATTTAGGTTGGGAAAGACCCTTAAGATCATCAAGTCCAACCATAAATCCAACTCTGCCAAGTCCACCACTAACCCATGTCCCTCAGCACCACATCTGCCTGGCTTTTAAATCCCTCCAGGGATGGCGACTTCACCACTGTCCCTGGCAGACTGTTCCAATGCTTGACAACCCTTTTTGTGAAGATTTTTTTCCTCATATCCATCCTAAACCTCCCCTGGTGCAACTTGAGGCTGTTTCCTCTTGTCCTGTCACCTGTTCCTTGGCAGAGCGACCCCCCCTCGCTCCAGCCTCCTTTCAGGGAGTTGCAGGGAGCCAGAAGGTCTCCCCCCAGCCTCCTTTCCTCCAGGCTGAACACCCCCAGCTCCCTCAGCCTCCTTTTCTCGGGGGGGTCGGAAGCTGGACGAGGGGGTCCCCAGGGGTCGGGTGCTGGATTTTGGGGTCCCCAGGAATCAGGGCCAGCACACTCCTTCCCCTCGCTCTGCGGCCACTTTGGGGAGGAGCAGGTCCACCTGAACGTGCGAGATATTCTCGACGGCACCTCCTACAAACCCGTCATACACCAGTAGTGGCCCCGGGAGGGCGACCTCCAGCCCCAGGACCACCCCAGCTCCCTTCCTGAGGGAGAGACCCTTGCTAGGCTCCTCCCGCGGGCACACCGCTGCCCCCAGCCCTGCAGCCGCCGGGCAGAAGCCAGGCGGGCCCCATGACCCCGAAGGCAGCACAGCAGCTAGGCCGACTCCGCTCAGAGAGGCCGCCATTTTCTTCGCGCTCCCACCCTCTCCCTTGGCCCCGCCCCCGGCCCCGCCCCGCGCTCGGCTCAGGCGCGCAGCGGGCAGCCCTGTGCGGGTAGTGGCTTCACGGGGGCCTCGCCGCCGGGTCTGGCGGTTCCAAGATGGCGGCGGGGCTGGCGGTGTGAGGTGGGAGCGCGTCTCCGCCGCCCGCCGGCGCTTCTTTTCCCCCCGCCGCCGCTTCTTCTCCCCCCGCCGCCTTCCTCCGCGCCCCGGTCCCGCTCCCCGCCCTGCAGCCGGCGGGATGCTGAGATCCACCGGCTACTTCCGCGGCATCGACTGCCCCTTCCTCAACGCCGGGGGGCCGGGCGGGGGTCCTCCCTGCCGCCGGCCCTACTGCCACTTCCGGCACCCCCCGGTGGCGGCGGCGGCGGCGCGGTGCGGAGTCTCTGGCGGCCACGACGCAGGTACGGCCGCGGCCCGGCCCGGCGGGGCGCGGTACCTCCTTCCCCCGGCTCTTTCCCTCCCCCGGCTATGGCTGTTCCCGGCCCTGCCGCCCCCCAGCCGCACCGTGTCCTCCCCCTGGCAAGGATAGGCCTGTGCCCTTCTTCCCTCTCAGTCTGCCCGCCCTTCAGGGCCTGAGTCTGCCTCCGACTCCTCTAAATCCCACCTGCTCCCAGGGCTCAGGTATTGCCCCTCACCCCCCCGGCATTGTTCCGGTCTCCGGTATTGCCCCCCCCAGCTTCAGGCCCTCTCCAGTGGGCTGTCCCCACGGGGCTCTGTCAGCGTCTTCCAGGCCAAGCAGGTGGGTCCCCCTTGCCTCTGAGCTTTCGCGTCTGCTTGTGCTTAGCCCTGCACAGGCTCTGGGCCCTTGGTTCTCACCTCTGTTGCCTCTGAAGGAGGGTGTGAAGGGCCATTTATGCCCCACCAACTGAGAGAGAGATGGGTGTCTCCTCCTCATTGTCATCGGTCGGATCCCACAGTTGCCATCTGACACAGGGGTGGTGGGGAGCAGCTTTCCAACGTGTCTGATTGCCTGAAGACAGCCTGTCTCTCGTCGCCAGGATCAAGCCTGCAGAAGGGCTGCTCTGTTCTGGTCCCTTCCTTTGTCCCTCCAGGCACCCTGGCTCACGTGACGGTGAGGTGTCAGGGCAGCCTTTCAGACCTCTGCGAGGATTGCTGTGCTGTCACAACCCTTCAGGGAGCACTTGGGTTTCGAGAGCTGGAGGTGATGTGTTCCCAAGTCCAGTCCTGGGGGCAGGTCTTGCTGCTGGGGTGTTGCCAGGGAGGCTGTGATAAGCCGAGCCCCTTCCCAGTGAGGAATTTGTCAAGGCATGGAGTGCTGCCAGGTTTCTCAAATGAACAAAAAAAGATGTTGAGCTATTGTTCTCCTCTGTTCTTCCAGCAGCTCTTGCTGGTTTACTTATGTAAACGCGATGAACCTGCCATAATACTTAAATTATTTGCCGATCTGCTTATTTTATTTCAAGAGAAAAACCTTCATTCTTCTCCCTAGTAGAATGCTGCTTGCTTTCTTGTTGTTAAAGCTTTATTTCAGTTAGGTACACTTGCGAGTGTTCATGGTCTCTAACAACCTGAAGCAGAAGTTGTCAAAATAAAGCACAACTTGTCGTGTTTTTTCTGTGCTTGCTTAACCTTGGGTTATTCACAAATTTGGAAGATCATTAATTTTTCGTGTCTCCTGGTTAGCAGGTCAACTAAGCCCAACTGTGGTTTAGTTTAATGTAAAGGAAGCATACTCAGGGCTGGCACAGGCAGAGAGATCCCCTATTAGGAAGACAAAAGCTTTGCCTTTTTCAGTGTTGTATTGAATTTGAAAAGCTCCCTTTAGGATGGTCCACTAGATGCTTGATATTATAGTTATCTTTCAGTCTACAGTTCCTGTTTGTCTTTAAATATCTGTAGAGTGTCAGTTTTGGAACTAGATTTCCTCATTTTGGTTTGCCACCTGAAACAGATACGGCTGTACTAAATAAATGCTGGTGCTGGTTTCGATTTTCGAAATGGGGAAGTGAAGGCTGGTCTTTAGTAAAACCTCCTGATTTTACTGGTGCACCTGGAAAGTGTGTGCAGCTTCTAATACTGTCTGAAAAGCATTAATGTAAGAGCTGAGTGTGAATGACAAAAGAAATGATTCCAGTGCTAATCTCGTTAGGCCTGGCTCGGATGTGTTAGTGACCCAGGAGAGAAAGCTTGTGTTTTGGGGAGTGAGAGCAGTTTGCTTACTGTATTACGGCTCTTAGAGAAGCTCTGGCTTTTGTAAAACAAAAGGTATAAGCACAGGTCTAGTTTTCCTTGGTGAAGTGTCTGCCGCTTGCAAAAGAAGCAGGATCGTGAGGCTTAACTTCCAGCCCACTGCCTCCCACTCCCGCCAGCCGGCTCAGCACCTGCTCCTGCCCTCTTTCTCAAACCTTTGGCATCTCGCACATGACACGGCTGTCATAACCAAGGATCTGTAAATTCTGCCTCAGCTTAGTGTTGGATTTCAGCCATTTTTTCTATGTTGATTTCGTTTCAGAAATGGAAAATGAATTATGAACCTGCTTATAAAACACTGCCTTTTAGAAAGGACTTCAGCAGGGTTGCGTGAGGTGCCTGTTTTCTATAGCAGTGGAGGATGCTTTTGCAGTTATTTTTAAGCAGTGCTACGGCTTAGCTTCATCTGAAGGGTTCAGGTTAAAGTGCTCCTGTCTTTTCCTCTATCTGCCTGAAGCTTGCCTAGCCTGGAAGGATGTATTTAAGGTTTACACTAGAGGGTGTAGTAGTTTAGCAAGCAACCAGGCAACCATCTTCTTGAAAACAGGTCCAACATAAGTTGCTTCCTGTCAGTGAAACTGCCTGTCTTGTTTTAAAGTAGCCTTATAACAGTGCACTGGGGCATATTTGATCGATTTAATCATGTCTCTCAATAAATAAGCTTTAAAAGCATAATTTTTTTTTTTGCCAAAGCAGGTGGGTACCTACACCAAGAGCAACAAGATCTGTGTTTTCTGGGATAGTGCCTAGAAAAAAGGACAACATCTAAAGAACCAGCCTGCTAAACATACTGATTCAAGGCCGATGTTGACTTTGATGTTTCTGTATCACTGTGGGACTGGCAGTAACCCCAAAACTCTTAGCAGATCTTCTGTAGCCTTGAAAGTAGTTGAAAACTGAGGAGTGGAGCTGGCCTTGCCAGGCCGTGGTGGGAGGAAGCTGTGGACATGTGCCAGATGGAGCAGCAGGGAGGTGAAAAGAGGAATTAGTGGGATGTAGCACTGTTCCTCTTTTCTTTGTCCCCCTCACTGTCACAGACTTCCTGAGGATGTAGTGTTCAGATGTTTGTAATAGTTGATCCTTATTTTTCATACAGTTCTCTCATGGTCCCAACCACTGGGAGACAGTGGTGAAGTGGCCTCCATGCCTGTTAGGGGATCAGCAGCAGCAGGGGGACTGAGTTTTCCCCATCTGCTGCTGTTTGCGTGTTGCAGTTCCCTTTGCTTCCCATCTGAAAGCAGTTCAGTAAATACAAACTCGTGGGGTGAGGAGGAAACTGGGGTGATGCATCTGGTCTGTAGGGCGCGTTTCATCTGGGTTCTGAAATGTGTGATACTTCATGGGGGAAATTGATTCCAGTGTCTTTACTGCAGGTATCTGTCTGCGTGGTAAAAGCGTGTGACTACCTGGAGGCTTGTGGAAATTCAGTACTGGCTGAAAGCTGAGGAAGGTGCTGGGGCGGTAGCATGCACCAATGTGGGATTTCCGTGGTGCTGTTGGTGGGCTGAGAAATGGGACATGAGCCTGTGCAGGACTGGGAATCTGGAGATTGCAAATTCTAATCCTGACTTGACTGAAGTGCTTTTTCCATCTACAAAATGGCTAAAACCCACCTGCTTCAGATGAAAAGATTATTGAATGCGCGTGAAGTGCTTTGAAAGCGTGCTGTGTAAGTCGGGGAGAACTGCCTTCAGTCCTAAAAGCATGTCTTCAAGAGCTGTAGAGGAGAAAAATAGGTCTCTCTTTAAAGTCTAGGTCCTGAGTATGCTGAAAGACATAAAAGAAACGTAATACATCTCTTCATAAATATCTTAAGGAAAACAGCTCTTGGTTTGCTGCGTTTGATAGTAGCTATCAGGAGATGCTTAAGAGGTGGATGTTTTTCGAACCCAGAGCAGAGACCCTGCATCCAGGTCTGGAGGTCTGAGTTCCTCTTTGTCTGCTCTGATCTTTGTGTTAGTGCGAGATGGGAAGAGCAAGGCTTTCAGCACCCTGCCTTCAAATACTTTATTCTAGAGCAGTGCATACTGACAGTTGCTCAGCGGTTTTCTGGTCTGGCCCAAAGCTTGTGGAGCGGTTTTCTTTCTGTGTTGATTTTCTTTTTGAATGGGCAAGGTTAGATCTAGATTGCATCTTTGAAAGGTGACTTGGATGGGTTTGTGTGGTACCGTCCAGCGATGGAGATTTTTCATCTCTCTCTGATTTATGCTACCCAGCCCACAAGTAAGCCGCTTTAACACTGTTTGTCTCCTGTTTGCCCAGGTCAGGTGTGGAGGAATCCTCGGGCTTATTATCTCCCCAGCTTTAACTCTATTGATCCTGTCAGTGCTGCAGGAAGGCATTTCACCTCGCCCTTCTTACAAGTCTTCAGCCGGAAAGCAACCACATGGGATGCCTGTGACTTGCATATGAAACACTGTGCAAAATGATACTTGGTAAAACCTAAAGTGGCTCTTTAAATGTTAAAACCCAGTTGAATCATCCTCAGCCCACGTGTGACCGTAGGATCGAGGCCGTCGTCTTCTTCACCGCTGGAGGTTCTTCAGACAGCACATTGCTGAGGGGGCTGCATATTAAACCCATCCGTGTTTGGTGGGAGCAGCCTCTCTGCCCTGCCTGGGGTTGCATTTGTACTGCTTACATTGCAGTGCAGGTTCACGCCATGTGTAGTAAGGATGAAAAAAAGCCTTTAACAGATGTTTTTTCCTTCCTGTAGTTGATGTTGTGCAAGATCAGCTTCTTGTAGGAAAGAGCTTTTAATGTCGTATTTACTACGGGGAAATCGAATTGAGCAGAAATGGAAACTTATGAACGGCCTTTGGTATTTCTTCACTGAGAGAAGAAATCGGGTGGTTTGATGTCGGGTGCTCTAGTCTGTGAA
>VYZM01008460.1:7136-30799 GCA_013398915.1 Dromas ardeola | reverse complement strand
CCCCCCCCCCCCCCTATCTTTTATCTCTCTGCTTACTGTTTTGTTCTTCTGCATATTCATGTTGGAAAGCCAGTTTTACTACTGTCCTTGTAGCAAAGAACAAAAAGTTCCTCTGGAATAGCAGCATCCAGAGACACTATGGTAAAACAAGGATTGAAAGTCAAAAAACTAGCAATTAACTTACCCGTAACTTCTGTTAGCTTGCTAAATGCAGTCCTCTTTATTGCTGGTTCCTCCATTACTATTCTAATTTTTCAAGGTGAGGTTCTTTTCCTGCCTATTCTTTGGCAAGCAGGGTGCCTGTCATTCTGCACACGTGTGGGAGTGATGCCCTTTTCCCTTCCTTGGGAAGGGTGGGTGGGAGAGTTTAGGATACCGTGGCAGAAAGTAGAGAGCATTTATGCTTGGGATAACTGCTCCCATGACCTTCTCAAGATGAACGGTACAAGATGAGGTTTAACAGACTCTCCAGTTGCAGGTTTTCCCTTGGACATTGGGATTGCCAAATGCTTTGGCATTTCCACACAGTTCCATAGGGTGGACCGTTACTCACCCAAAGCTGTCCTGGGGAGCTGTGGTGGGAAGAACCGTGCAGCGTGGTCAAAGCGTATCCTCTGCTCGTAGTCCTAGAAATGCCTGTGTAAGAGGGGCCACCAAAGGGACTTGTCTGAAAAGAGAAACGTCAGATTGGGGTTCTGGGTGTTTAACGTTCTTCTCTTGGTGGCTGTTCTGGGCGGTTGGGTTGAGTTGCCTTTGCACCTTCTTATTAGCAGCACTCAGTTTTTCAGTCCAAACAAGACTGGTTTTCCTGCAGCTGCCATGAGAAATACTGGGCTTTGAGGAATATTGGAGGCTTTCAGTAGGTTTTGAGCATTGGCATCAATAAATGAGAACCTAATCCACAGTTTTCATACTGGAATCCTCTTTCCTCCCTTGCTCACTTCATTGAATTAAGCAGATAATTCTGCGCATGCTCAGTTCCTCTTGGTCCTAATACAGTAATTATTTTTAGTGCCCTGAAGAATACTTAATTTATAGGGGTTTTCCATGAGTAATAAAAGCACTTTGTTAATGGATCTTTAGTCCTTAAGGCCTGTGAGTAGTTTGTAAAATCCAGTCTAGCCACACACCAGAGAATGTCACTGGTGGCTTTTGGTATCAAGCGTCTATTCTGTGGTGCCGAGAGCATGGCTTTTGGTAGTATCTTTCAGTATTGGGTTTTGATAACAGCAGACCTTAAAAATACCTTTTTAAAATTTTTCTCCAAAGAAAATTTTACCTAAACTGCTGGCAGTAGATTATTTTTTCCTTCTCTTTTACAGAGCGGGGCTATGACCCCTACAATCCAGAGCTTCCGAGGCCCTCGGTGGAGGCAGAGGATGGCGCTCTGGCTGACATTACAGATGTGACACCTGGTATTCTGGAGCTGGAGCTGGTCAACAAGGCCATTGAAGCAGTCAAAAACGAAGTTGAGAGAGAGCAGAAAAAGTATGAGGAGCTGCTAGAAACGACAAAGGAGTTCAGTGCTTCAGAGGCCTCCTCGCTCATTTCAAATACACCCATGTCAGCTGCTGGGACACAAAATGATTCATTTACCTCCTTAGAATATAATCCAGGTAGCTACAACTTTAATAATAACTCAGACTACAACCCTACCCCTCTCGCTGCTGCTAGCCGGTCAAGTAAATACACTTTGGGTAGTTCCCGATGTAAAGGTAGCTCACTGGAATATGTCCCCAAGGCTATAGTACAGAATAAAAAATACAGTAGCACTGTCACTAACAATAAATATGTGATTGATGACTCTAAGCCTTCTACAGACTTGGAATATGACCCACTTTCAAATTACTCAGCCAGGCTTTTAAGCAAAGCCACAACAAAGGAGCCCAAGGGGTCTAAAAGGGGTAGGGTCTCTAGTTATGAGGAATCTTACTCTCCATCGCGAAAGAAGCTCTGTGAAGTACCCGATGACTATGAAGCCAGGTTCTCGTCCTCTGAAGATGAGACTGATGCAGAATATAAGACAACTTCTGTTAGTTCACAATCAAAAGCTGGTTCTGAAAGTGAATCAAACGACGGGTTATCCAACAAAGAGCAGAGCACCAAACTGGATGACTTTGCCTCCTGGGATAGCAAAGAAGCAGCAGCGCAATATGGCATGGAGGACCTTACAAGTTCGCAGAAAAATCTTGCCAAAAACTTATCAGACAAGAACGCAAAAGCAGCAAAATTGTGTTCTGGTAAGAACAACCAGGAAATTGAAAATAAAAACAAAGACTCAAAAGACAAAACAAAAAGGAAGAAGTCAGATGTTAGTAAAACACCTGGCCTCAGTGAGGTTGTCAAGAAGGAGAAAAGTAAAAATACAGAAAAAGACAAAGCGCTCAAGAAAGAAGAAAAATTAAAAACTAAGAATGACGAGAAAAACTCTAAAGATAGAAGTGTCAAGATAAAAACTGATGGGAATTCCAAGAAACCTGAAAAACAAAAGTCAGAAAAAGTAGATGGGCTTAAAAAAGAAAAATCCAAGTCCTCCAGCAGTAGTTCAGGGAAAAGCAAGAGTGATGATGTCATCAAAGGCTCTAGTACGGAGAAGCTGGGGAGCAGCAAGAAGGACTCCAAACTAAAAGCAACTGACTTGAAAAATGGTAAGGAAAGCTCTGGTCGTAAAAACAAAGAGGAAAGGACCAAGACTCCAGCACTGGAGCGCAAGAAAGAAAAGGTCAGTTCTACAGAAAAAGGAGATCCAAAGAAGGATCAGAAGCAGCGGAGTTTGAGTCATGTTGACCTGTTTGGCGATGAGAGTGGGGATGATGATGACAAAAGCCGGCCTTTGCCGTCCACGTTACTTGATGTGAGCTCAGACTCGGATGGTGATGACTGTGGTTCAGACTCTGAGAGTGAAAATGAAGGGACAAAGAAAGTGAAGCGCTCTAAGTTGTCAAAGTCATCGTCGTCTTCCTCAACATCTGATGACATTGATTATTCCATCCTTGAGAAAGACTTGGACTTTGAGTCAGACCCAATGGAAGAGTGTCTCAGGATTTTTAATGAATCTACAGATGTGAAAACTGAAGACAAGGGAAGGCTGGGGAAACAGGTAATGCTGGTTTGGGTTGGTTGGTTCTTGCATATCTAAATGTGAAAGGATTCCAGTTTAGTTTAGTGGTGTTGCTTATTTCAAGTAGCTGAAGAGGGCTATGGAGGGAGACTACATATGTTGGAAGAATCTCATCCTGGTCATGACTGAGTGCTTTGAAGAGTTTGAAGAGTTTTCCCGTTGAATTGAAAGCTGCTGTGAAATGTAAGGTTTCAATTACCTTTTGTCTGGAAGGCCTTTATCTTTCAGGGTTATCAGTTACTTTGGTCTCCATCTGCCCTAAGAACCATGGTGGCCTGGATGGCTGGAGAAAAGGCTTCAGAGAGTATGTTGTGGGTATTTCAAAGCTAATCCAAGTTTGCTAATCTGGGTTATATGGCTTTGTTGCAGAAGAGTTTAAGGAACATAGTGGCAGGTAGAACCAGGACAATGTGTTGGTGCAAGTAAGTCGATGTAGTTGGCACTGGACACTTCAGAGACTCCCCAGATTACTGTTTCCCATTTTAAATGCATACTGCAGATATTTTATGAGGATCTCTGGGTATCTTGTAGGTGGCCCAAATAAGAAATGGAGGGTGAAATTTCTTCAAAAGGTAAAAGGAGTTTCAGAATAAGGAGGTGAAAAGACAGCATTTACATAAAAAGACTTCTGCCAGTGTCTGTGAGGTGGTCCCCAGAGGATGCAAGACCCTTATTTTCAAAGATTAAAACAGAACAGAGCGAGTGGCTCAAACTGGAAGAGGGGAGATTGAGATGAGATCTGAGGAAGAAATTGTTTGCTGTGAGAGTGCTGAGCCCCTGGCCCAGGTTGCCCAGAGAGGCTGTGGCTGCCCCATCCCTGGAGGGGTTCAAGGCCAGGTTGGATGGGGCTTGGAGCAACCTGGTCTGGTGGGAGGTGTCCCTGCCCAGGGCAGGGGGTGGCACTGGATGACCTTTGATGTCCCTTCCCACCCAAACCATTCTGTGATTCTGTGAGTGTAAAAGGCTGGAAAGCAGCTGCTGGCAGTGATCCTCTAACAGCCTCTGAGGCGGGGAAGTAGGAGCAGACAAAACTCCTTCATCTTCCAACATCTGAGTTTAATTGGGCAGCAGGAGCAAACCCTGGATCCCAGGAGTGGCTGCTGTTGCACGGGCAGGATTGAAAATGCCTTGCTGTCCATCCCAGCACTGCCAGATTTTCTGTTGGGATGATTTTGCCTGTGCACAGAGCAGGTGTTCGGGAAATTGGATTGGAAAGAGCTTTAAAAAAAGAAAAAAGTGACTGATTTGGCAATGTTGAGAAAACACCCCAAACTTGTATCTAGCGTTACCCATCTGGCACATCTGACCGCAGTGGGATCGCTAAGTCAGCTGTACCACCTGGGAGGCTTTAATGGGGCAAGGTGACAAAATCCGGTGCCCTCTGTGTGCTGGGGGACAGGGGTACCAAAGGCTGAGTGTGTCTATCCAAGGAATTAATTACTGTGTGGTGGAAAGGCCTTTTCTCCCGGTGTGATTGTGTGTTGATTTTTATTCTAAAAACAGCATCAGAAATGGGTGCTGGTTTTCAGGCTTTTGTTAGTTGGGTGGGTGAAGTGGCCATCAACAAAATTCTTCCATTGGTGACCATCTGTATGCGGAGGACAAAGTGAGGCAGGATCTGCAGCACGGGGAGGAGAGCTCATCTTTTGAAAAGAATAGCCAGACTATTAAAGCATTTTGCTGAACTCTCTGTTGCAATAATGTCCCTGATCTGTTTGGAGAGAAGTCTATGTTGTGGACAAGTAAAGACCTTTTTAGACTCATGAAATGCCTTGGTAGAAGAAATTATATAGAACAATTGAGTGTAATGATTTTCTTCTGAACTATTAAGCATTACTTGATTTTGCTTGTTTAAAATTCAGCTGTTCTTTCTTCAGTATTTAGTATAATTCCCAGCTAGGAACTGGCATTTTATTTTTGGCTTTGTTTCTTCAAATTGCCTGGTTTAAGTGAAAATAGTATAAGGGCACACAGTCTATAGTGGGAAATAGAATCATGGAATGGTTTAGGTTGTAAGGGAACTTAAAGATCATCTACTTCCACCCCCCTGCCATGGGAATACTGATTCATTTAGAGCTTTCCAAATGGGGGATGATTCAAAATGGGCTGAATTCAGAAAGTGCTGAACCAGGGGCTGCTACTCACTGCAAACAGTTAATTCTGGCATGGAGTGGCGATGTTCGGCTGTCAGCAGCTGCATGGCTTTTCTTTGCATGTGCTTTACCTTCATTCCCTGCACTGAAATTTAATTGCCCCCCTGTTTCAGAAAGGGAGGAACAAGCATTGCAGCAGAGGGGCCCTTCTTTGTGAGCTGGGTGTTTGTAAGTAGGTGGCTGCTTCCCTGCTGCGTTTCGGGTGGGTGGGATTGGTCACCGGGAATTTTTTTTGTTTGTTTATAGGATAATTTTGTAGCTAGAGCCAGTGTGGTTTGGTCTCAGTAATGTGCTAGTCCGGAGGAAAGGTATGTGTGGGCATTGCGGGACTCTTCCACCAGGAAGGATCGCTTTGTGAGAGTTTATTAGGGATGTAACTGAATTAACAGATTTACCGAGTTCCTAGAGAGCGAAGTGATTCAGTGGGAGGTGCTCATCCAGAACGCCCTCGTGGTGATGGACACGCTCAGCCTTCGTGACCAGGGATGAGGCTCATCCCCAAATCCAGCCTTCAGTTCGGCTGCTGGATTTCTGAGGGACTGTCAGGCTCGTCTCTGCTCAGAGCTTGGCCAGGGGCTGGGCTGCAAAACAGAAAGCAAGATTGACTAGAGAACAGCTAGAGTTTTGAAAAACAAACTTGTGTTTTGTGTAAATGAACAGCCGGGTCAAATTCAAAGAAGATTTTAAAGTGGTTCCCCCCACCCCTGCGAGCAAGTCTGAGGTGTTGGCTCAGAAGTAGCTTCAGCTGGAGAGGCGCTGTTATTTCCTCTTGGGTTTCTGGCCATACACATGTGTCACTGGGGGATCTGTCACTGCAGTCTTTCTGCAGATACGGCTGTGGATAAAACTGCAGCGAAACGTGTCCCTACACGGGGAGTGGGGGCACCGTGGTTTGGCATCGAGCAGGTTTTCAGGACCTGCTCTGGCAGCATATTGTATAAGGCCAGAAATGAGTCAGCTCCCAGTTTCTCAGAAAAAAAAAAACCACCCCAAAACCAAACCTCCTGGATTTTCAGAATACCATGAAAGGTGAGGTGTGTGAGCAGCTGGCGGGAGAAGGGTGTTCAGGTCTCTCGTGGTGGGTAGGGGCTGTCCTGACTCATGCCAGTGCTGCCTAAGGCACAGCTCATGGAGCGACTCGCTGGGTGGGAACTGTAGTGCTGCTGTTCTTTGGCTTCGTTGGTGGCTCTTGGGTTCAAAGCAAGGTTTGTTGTAGTAATTTGGCTGCTGACCACATCTTCTCACCTGCTAGGACTTTCTGTTAACCCGAAAGGAGACTTTTCAGACCTTCTCATTGAGAGGGATCTTCAAGTCTATTAAATTTTGTAAGATTGTTCTTTTGTTTTCCAGCTATCCAAAGAGGAAGGAAATGAAGAAAAGACAGAAGATAATCTAACTACCTTGTTTCCTGGACAGAAAAGAAGGATCTCTCATCTTGTCAAGCAAGGAAATGTAAGTGCAGCTTTTAGAAGCAAAAATTCAGTTTCTTTAAAGTGAGGATTTTCTGTCCTCTTACGGCACTGGAAAATGATGCAGACTCGGGTTCAGGCAGTAGTGTATGAGTTGTTGGCGCTGGAATCCCTCTGTCAGGTTTCTTTCCTCCCCTTTCTGATTTCTGAAAAACGTAGTGAGGTGTCTGCTAGAAATGGCAGACAATAAACTTCCATAAAACCAAGGGTAAGCTGTGGAAGAGTAAATGGATTCTGCACTTTGTAACTCATTGGGATTGATCGAGCTGTTCGTTTTTCTACAGTATGGCTTCATTCAATCACTTAGATAAAAATTAGCTGGACACAAGGTCAGTCTGTGTCTGGTTGTGCTTTTCTTTGTCTCATGGACCTAAAAGATAGCTGTAGGAATTTTGTCAGATGTTTAAAACCATTACCTTATATCTGTTCTGAATCAGCCAATACATCAACAGTATCTTGCTTGATGCTCTTCTTCTGCAGTTGTGAAAATACTTTAAATACAGAGGAGAAGAATGAAAAAAAAAAAAAGGCAAGGAAGACAGTCTGATTTTTTTAATTTCTTTCTCACTGGGATTTTAATTCATGTTTTCTCTGGGGGTTTAATGTGTTTCCCTCCAGGTGCTGAGCACAGATTAGTCTGTTTTATGTTCCAGCAGGATGAGAGTGGAGACTTACGCACTGATTTGAACTGGGTAGTCCAAATTAATTGTTCTTCCTTTCCTCTCTGCCTAGAAAAGGTTCTTTGCTTTTAATAACTTGAAGCCCTCAGGTCAATACAATGCATTTTATTTAACTACATATCTTCAGCCAGTTCGTGTGTTTTGATAAGGGCCCTTTCTTCCAAAGTGAAGAGATAAGAGACTGAAGCAAATGGGTTGGAAATTCATTAACTCAAATATTTATTGTAAATAGGTGCCTTTTAGACATGTACAAATCTTTAAATGCATTTTCTTAATGTGACAGCTGATCCCAAAATGCTTGTCCAAAGATGTGAGCCCTGGCGTAGCCATTGCTTGGGCAAACAGAGCTGATCCGGTGTGCTCAGCAGCAGCTGCTGTCAGTGCGCACCGGGACGTGCCTTCCCCGTGGTATTGCAGCTCGGCACTGCTGCCAGCTCTGCTCAGGAGGGGCCGTAAGACCTGAACTGCTGCCTTTACATGCAGAGTTGAGGCTCGTGCTTTGCGGTGTCCCTCCAAGTCGAATATTTGCACAGTCTTGGCTTGTGATTTATAGCTCAGGGACTGAGCAAGCAGAAGGGGAGGAAGCTGAGTTCTACTTTAGTTGCCCGGGGAAATGGTGGGCCAAAGGAATTGAAGGTGAGGCAGAAAATGAGTGTCCTGTCCTGCTCGGAAGTCTGTAATTATAATTTAATGGCTGACTGCGCTCAGGTTGGTATCCAGAAGCTGGTGTCAGCATCAGGGACCAGGAATGCAGGAGGTGCCAGCTTGCCCCCAATTTGCGGTCTCAGAAACGCCAGGTTACACCCAGGCTGTGCGAGCGCACCCTTCTCCGAAGAGATTTCAGCAGGGAAGGCCTGTTTCTCAGATTTCAAAGGTTACTAAGTAATGCGGAGAAGTTTGCACTGCTGCTGCTTCTCTTGTGCTTCTGCTGCTAGAAAGCTTCTTTTGCTGACATAATTTCTGGCACCTTTCCTGCAACCTAAATTTGAACACCAAAGAAAATGCATGTGTAACTTGTTTGGGCTAGTAACGGCTGAAGCAGTGAAATGCCTCCAGAAGGAGGCAGGGGCAGAGCCTGTTTAAAATTCAGAGCTCAGTTTATGTAATGTTCTAATCCCATAAATACGTATTTGTGAGACTTTTAAGTAGTTACAAGAACTAGAGACCTGACACTAGGCTGCTGAGAGGTGGGGAGCTGCTGTAATGCAAGGGGAGGTGGCACTGGTTCTCCAGCACGGGAGAGACAGAGAGGGAGAGCTGTAAAACTCAGTGTCACGTGGCAAAGGGGAATGGAGAACAGTTGGTCACTTCTCCATTGCGATATAAACTAAAGAAACAAGCAGTATGCAGCACGGGGGTAGAGTCATTTTCTAGTGCAAGACTGTAGAGCTGGGAGCATTGACGGAGTCCAGGAGTGGCTTAGGCACAGTGATGGGGAACAGCGTGCCATTAAACAGGCAATTCAAATACCACCTACCAATTTAGGAACATGCCAGAGTGCTGGGAGCCTTTGCCAGAGGGCGAATCATTGATGTCATGTTTTTTGGTGGGTGACTCTAAATATTTTGTTCTGGAAGTGGTTGGGATCTTCTTCTCTCAAAAACCTGTATTTGCTGACAGAGAGGGGTTGAGGAAAAGGGACCTTTCTTGGGTGAATGGAAGGCAGAGGGAGGGGATTGAGCAGATGAGTGTGCTGGCTCTAAAACCTTTTTGTCTGTGCAGGCGGAGGTCCCGAGCAAGCCCGTAATCCGGCCGTACCGTCCCCCCACCGCTCAGGAGGTCTGTTACCAGAGGATCCAGCTGTCTCAGCAGCAGGCGGCACAACTGGTTCAAAAGGCCTCTCTTTCTTTGCCAGGAGAAAAGAGGAGGATTGCTCACGTGCCAAATGTAGCCCTTTCCGCAGCAGCCAAACAAAGTAAGCCAGCAGCGTTATTTGTGATCCCTGTCCTGTCCTCCCCCCTGTTAAAAGACTGCCTTCTGTTTGAACTTCTCCCAAGCAGATGTGAAACTATCAGGAGATGTGTAGCGTTGGCCATGACTTGAATCTTTGCTGATACTGACCAGTAGAATGTCTTTCCCCTGAGAAATTACATCCTGTTCTGAGAAGCAACAGGCTAGATGTATAGCCCCGTTCCCCCAGTCTGTCTCACCCAGCCGCACTCACTTCAATGCGTTCTTTTTCTCTTTCTTCCTTGAAGCGTGTTTGCTGCTCATTCCCTCTTCCATTCAAGCCTTCAGAGGTGGTTCGAACAGGAGGGAAGCACTAATTAACGCTCATTGGTATCCCTTTGTAGTTGGAAAGACTCAGAGCTGATGTGATGGGCAGTTAGTGCGTTGTTGCTGACAGGGTTACCTCTTTAACCTCTGCTGACTCAGTTACCTCAAAACAAACAGAAATGAGGTACGTTTCCTGACAGAAGGTTCTTTCATCCTTGCCTGGAAGGTGGTAAAATTACCCAATATCTATCCCTTTGGAGGCGTCCATTTGAAAAAATCACAGCTTGCAGCATGGGCCTTTTACAGAAAGTTCATTCTGGCAACTTGAAACCCAGTGGTGGGATTTCTACCTAAATGTGTTTTCTGTTTCTTGCAGGCCTGGTGAGTAGTAAGACGACGGTTGCTGGCAGGAGTGTCACACCTTCCAATGACTCTGAAGCACCCACCCTTTCTCTGAAGGCTTGCACCTTAGCTGGGATGGCTTCGAAGACCACCAGCACCATCGTGCCGAAAAGGGTAGCGCATGTTCCCTCCTTACAGGTAAGAGAAATCGGAAACCTTTCTGGTCGTTCCCCATTGCGGGTGGTGTGTTTAACCACGCTGCTCCAAACTTAGTGCTCTCTGAAGAGTGATGTTTTGATTAGGTTGATTAAATGGGTTTGTTTCTTCCTGTGGTTTTCCTCGATAGCACTGTATGAAAAATTAAACACTTGAGGAGCTTAAAAAGATAGAAATACTTAAGTGCTGCTCTGATCTCTTTGAATATTGATCCCTCATCTTCAGTTTGAGTCTTCTGTTGTGCTGTCTGGCTTGGTGCGGAGCTGTTTGCATCAGGGACTCCGAGCCCCTTGTTTTCAGAAGGCATGGCTGGATTAATGGCCTTTCTGGGCTTTGTGGGCCATACTGAGGAAGGTGGTTATGAATAGTGTCCCGCAGTGACCTATATCGTTAAAATGTGATCATTTAAACTTCGTGCTGCTGTTAATATTTCAGGAAAAAACAAATATTTTTTTCTTCTTTTTTTTAATTTTTTTTTTTCTGGGATACCTGCCCAGCCTTTGAGTACTTTTGCTGTGAGTTCCTTAGCATATAAGTCCCTCCTTTCCCCGTGAGCACTGGGGAATGTGTTACTCGCTAAGAAAATTCAGAATAGAGTTCCTCATGTAGCAGCGTGTGAATGGCATGAGAAGGTGTTTGCTGGAGTGGATGGCAAGGAATGTGATTAGTGCCAGGACTTGATTAAATATGTCTTTATTGATGATATTGTGTGTCAAGATGTGTCTTAACATATGCTGATTACTTCTGGAGGAGTGGAAAGTCATTTTCATCCTTCCCCACCCAAAAAGCCACCACAGTAACGTATAACTTGAAGCTGTTTAAAAATAAAAGAAACACCTGAAAGGATAAAGTATTTACCAGTGTTAACAGAGGTTCTTAAGGGTATCATACTGGAGGCTGAGAAAATACATATATGTAATGAAAGGGACCAAATCCCCTTGAACAGAGCATCAAAGTGGAAGTTTCATGAGGAAAATGAGCACTCTTCCCAGTGAGACAGGACCAGTTGTTTCCCGTTGGACGTGCCCATATCTTCCATAGAGCTGTTTTTATTACAGCTTTTTTATTGCAGCAGATGGCTTGGTTTATGGATACATCTTGGGTGGGATGGAGAAAGACTGACAAAACAATTGGCTGCTTTAGAGGTGAACGTACAGTTTCTTGTCCGAAAAAGAGGCAAATTGTGTTGTATTGGCAGATAAACCTGGTGTTAAATGGAAAACTGCAGTGGTAGGTCATAACTTGGTCCAATGTGCAGTTTTTATGCGTGAAGAAGATGTAATTCAATTTAAGGGAGAAATCCTTTCAGGAGCATCATGATTGGCATTAAAAAAGGAAGAAAAAACCCAATGCAGTAAAGTTACAGGAATCCGATGTAGTGAATGTGGGAATCGTCCCGTGAATGTGGTGATTTAGCTGGCGACCAGCCTGGCAGGAGTGGGCCACCCGTTCTCTCTTCACAGCCAGTGTGTTGAAAAGAAAACCGTGTCTGGTGTCCACGTAACTGGTGTCATGTGTTCACATCTCCAATTCCAAGCGTGGTGCTTGGAACCATCCTAATCTTGGATCCCTTAATGTAAATGTCATCATTTTCGTGGTCTGGAATGCTTGTATGTGTGACTGCGGTGTTGTGACTAATGCCCCCAGGAGTCCTTGGCTGCCAGGTGAGTTGCATAATGAAACATGGCTGGTTTTTTGAAGCAGTTCAAATACTGAGGGTGGCACAAAAGCTTCAAGTGGCATTTTTAGTACCAAAAATGATGCATGTTATGTTTAGCTTTGGGCAGGTTTTCAGAAAGGAAGTCATGCCACTATTAATAACAGCAGGAAATGTGAGTCTCAAAGCAACATACTTCTTAAACCTGAATAGCCTCTTTCTCTCTCTCTGTCTCATCTCTAGAGCGCCAGCTTACAGAGGCCTGTTATTCCCACAGAATTTGGTGCTAAAGTCCCAACAAACATTCGTCAACGATATCTCAACCTCTTCATTGATGAGTGCCTGAAGTTCTGCTCCTCCTCCCAGGAAGCATTTGACAAGGTCTGTACTGGTGCTTGCTTCTTATGAATAGAGTCTGCAGCAGAGAATAACATGGCTGAGACCTCCTAAAATCACGGCAAACCCAGAAAACTCTCCCATCCCCATTCAATTCTGTGGAGGAGACTGGCATTCAGTAATTCCAGACTGGACAACAGAAGGTGTAATTCCAGTGAGGGGTTTCCAGTAGCAAATCCCTGCATTCGGAAAGCTTGCACAATCTTTTCAATAACCCCAGAAGAGGGACTTAGGGGAGCTGGACAAAAGGGCCTTTTGCTCAGGTACAGCAGCAAACACCTCCTGGAATCTAAGTGTTCAGCAGAGGTAAGTGTTTGAGATCGATATAACTGGTAAAACTTGCTGCTTGCGAACTGCGAGGCTTTTAAGGAGCTTTCTAGCAGTAGGAAATAGTATAGTAGGATTTCCAAAGGCAGAGTTAAAAAGTAATGTGTTTTGTTGTAAGACTTGTGCCGTTAATGTTAGTTGGGTAAATATGGGACATTGCGTGGTGTGTTTTGTAACCAAAACAGATGCCATGAGGATTTCTTTTGTGGAATTTCACCTTCGCAGCTCCCTAGGGGGAATGTTCCTGTTGCATGCAAGGAGTGACCATTTGCCAGGCTTCCTTTTCTTGCTAGTTAAGATCTTGCACTGCCACCAAAGTGAGGAAAACAGCCTTGCCCAGGCAGTCCCAAAACTGCTTTGTTAATCTGTCAGGGAAGGTTTCACATGATAATGCTTCTTCCATCACTTGGTTTAAAATACAATTTTTTTTTTTTCCTCTTGCTCTCCAAAGCAGGCCCCAGAACCAGTATGTATTTGTGCCATGTTCCACTTTATTACTCAGTTCCTTGACAGGCAATTTATTTTTTTTTTGCTATCACACTTGGATTCTGTACTTTTAAGAGCCAAACATTTCTTTTCTCCCAAAAAAGTAGTGGAAAAGAGAGTACGTAGTAATGAATTGCCTTGTTTGCAGGCTCTGTCAGAAGAGAAGGTGGCTTATGAACGTAGCACCAGTCGCAACATCTACCTGAATGTGGCAGTGAACACCTTAAAGAAGCTCCGAAGCCTAGTGCCCAATTCCCCGTCCAGTACGAACAGTACGTACCACGTTTGTGGTTTAATAATCGGAGCCCTGCTTGGATTAGAAGCCATGGAGAGGAACTTGTTGAAAAGACCAGACCCATTTCTCAGAAGCATTATGCTGAAAGGCAAACAACTCCAGTTAGCTTTTTATAGTCTGGCAAGCTTTAATGGGCCTTCAAGAGGCAAGTCCTGCAATGCTTTGTTGGCTGTCTGAACCTAAATGGAGATAATGCCACATGGATTTTTTTTTTTTTTAGCACAAGTTCTTTAAAATGAAAAGCCCCGCTAATGGAGTAACTTTCACATGATGCCTTCAAAGTGATAGACTCGTCCATCACCGCAGAAATCTGTTACACACATTAAGCTTCAAGAGAGAAACGAAGAGGGTTAAGACATTTCATTATTGGCTCTCGAGAGGGTACATTAAACAATCAATTTGTGCTGTTCTTGTGAATTTTTTTTTTCCTGGTCTCTTCCCTTTTCTCCCCTCTGTCTTCATTACCTTCATGGCCATTAGTCAGAGCGGCTGAACTTGGGAGGCTGGCCTTTAGGAGAGGGCTGCCAGTTAATGATTAGTAAAAAGCACCCATCTGCCATTATCTGATGTGCTGAGCATATTCTAGAGCTCTGAAGCTCCTTTCTAAAGGAAGTTGAAAGATTCAATGTGGGAGTCTGGTCTGCAGGGAGCTAAACAACAAAGCTGCTCGCTGTGGGTGGATGAGCCCACCACGCAGCACATGACTGGGTCAGGTTGCTTCTGTGCTTAGTCCTTTCTTGCTTTTGGTCAGGAGGAGGGTTTGCTGTGCAGAGTAAGCAGGTAGAGCTTCCAGAGGAACCATAAAAATGTCCTTGCTGCCCTTAAAAGAAGTTGGTGTGGGCTGAGAGTGCAAACAGAAAGCTCCCCATAGTGCTGGAATGAAAATGCTAGTCTACTTCCTTACACATGCCAATCCTGGAGGAGAGCAAGAATTCAAGAGGATAAATGCAGTTCTCCTTTTGCCAATATGTAGTGGCCCGAACTCTAGGACTGGAGTCACTTACTCTTACTCAGCTGGGTACCTGATGTCTGTCTTGTTTTGCTTCTCCCCTCTTTTCACTGCAGAGGCAAGTAACAAGAAAGTGGTGTCCCATGAAGCTGTGCTGGGAGGGAAGCTTGCTGCTAAGACAAGCTTTACTCTAAACCGGTCAGGGAGCTTGAGAGCAGAGGATTTAACAGGTAAGACCCTGCTCCTGCAAGGCCGTAACCCATAAATTATAGCTGGAGGTATAACGCTGTGACTGGGGAGAGCAGGATTTTGCTGATGCATGAAGTGCTGTGATTTATCTGTGGGCTGGTGTTAGGAGTTATTACCCAACTGCAGCCCAGTGCGGCAGAGTCGCTCGGTGAATGATCAGTGCCTTCCTCACTTCCCCGCTCTGGGCTGTGAGTTCTCTGACGTGGTCCGCGTGGCTTTGATGTAGCATCAGTAACTGTTCAGAGCTGCCTCTTGTGTTTTGGGTATTACTGACTTTTGGTCTTTTATTTTTGTCTGGATTTTACTTTAACTTTCTTGCCCCGAAGCAGTACTTTACAATGTGCCTGTCAGATTAAAAGGCAAACTTACAAATATCTCCATCTTCTCTGCAGGGCTCATTTTCACCTTTACGAATGTCATACTTAGGTCATATCGTAGCCAAAGGATTGTGCCGCAAGCATTATTCGTGTTGGCTCAAATCGGTTATGGGTATTATGGTTGCCAAGAGATGTAGGCAAATTGCTGAGGAGATCAGAGAAGAGACGGGGAAGCCACGGAGCAGAAGGAATTGACATGGAGAAAGCTTAAAAGGGCCTGTATAGCTCAGTTAGGCAACATCAAAGGGTACACAGCAATATTGGAAGGGTTTAACATAGCAGCAAAAGAAGAAATATTGAGCAGAGTGCAAGAAGTTATAATTATTCTGTGAAATGAAACTAACAGCCTGAAATCAACAGCAAGAAGAAAGCTTCTGATAACGAATTTTTTAGCTAGCAGTGGGTGGCCTTGAGGGGTGTTCTTTGGGCTGTGTTACAAATTATCGGTTAAGGCACTTAAAACATTAAAATGGGAGAAGTCTCACATTGGTGACAAAAAGACCTGAAGATGGACTCTTTGGAGGAATTCTGTTTCAGCTGTGTTTTCCAAATTTAATGCTGATTACTGAAGAGGTTAAAAATCAGCTTGTGCACCAATGATAAGATCTTAAAAACCACCTATTTCCATGTTAATCCTGAACAAAGGCGGTGGAAGCAAGTTCAAAATAGCGTAAGTCCCTGCCAGCAGGCTTGATAAAGCAAACAACAATGAGAGAAACAGCCCCTACTTAAGTGATCTGGCTTCAGCATTGTCTTTGTGTGCAGGAGTCGCCTTGTACCGGCGACTGAAGGACTATCTCATGACTGAGGAGCAGCTGAAGGAAAATGGTTACCCAATGCCTCACCCCGAGAAGCCTGGTCGCGCTGTCCTCTTCACTGCAGAGGAGAAGAAAACAACTGACTGTAAGCTCTGCTGGCTCTTTCATTCTGCGAGGTTTGCTAGATACATTACAACTGGAGATGCCTGTCCTGCTTGCAAATAGTCTTTTTGCATAAAAATGTTCTTCGTCTCAGCAGGGAGGCAACAACAGGCTCCTGTGTAAGCGTGGAGCCAGCAACAGGAGCTCCTGTTGTTATGTGTCTCCTTGGCTGTGACCTCTGTCTCTGCTGGTCTTGGAGGAGAGGAGTGTGGCTGCAGAAGTCTGCTGCCTTTCTAGGGGGTGTATTTCTTCAGCTTGCATGTCAGGAGAATGTTCTTTTTGACACAAAGTTTATAGTTGGTGGCATGTGGGGCCGTGAGGCTGAGTGAGGTTTCTAATTGCTGCCAAAGAATATGAATTAGAATGATAGAATCACAGAATGGTCAGGCTGCCTCTCCTGGAACAAGCTGCCTTAGGCCACCCCCTGTGAGGGCACATGTTTTGTCAGTGAGGGCGCAGGTTTTGACTCCAGCTTGGTTGCAGTAACCTGGAGGCTGCTTGCTGCTGTTGCAAGAGAATCTGTTGGAGAGGCGCTCCTGTTTAGCCTGTGATGTCACTCCCTTCTTCCAGGGGAAGGATTTTTTGTGTGTGTGTGTGTGTGTGTGTTTGCATATGAACCACTGTTGTGGTGAGATATGGGCTGGCATTGGGCCAGGCTGGTTTTGCGGTGGGTCCTGCCTTGCTGGTTTGGATTTCACAGTTTTCTGCTTGATCTCTTGAGAGCTCTGGGCCAAGCAGTTCCCCAAAGCCCTTTTTGCAACTGTACAAAATGGTCATCCAGGTTTCCTCAGGACAAGGTGGGGTCCCCTCTGTCTGAAGTTTTTGAACCCCTGTAGCGGGATTTATGCTTCTCAGATGCTGATTAGAGCAGGCTGTGATGCAGCAGGGATGAAACACATACTTAGGGTGTACTTTGAGGTGCTGTGCCACACTCCTCTGAGCATCTCTTTGGAGAGAGCTTGCTAAAGTGTGTTAAGTGCTCATCCATGTTAACACCTTGTGTCTACATTTGTCCTGTGGTTGCTGAAGCAACCTGTATGAAAGCTCTCTTGCATTAACACTGTCAAGTACTATATTTCTTAGAGACCTTTTCTCCAGCAAACCAGCCAGCTCCTTTATACGATTCTGAGATCGTGTCCCTGATTCGGTTTCTGTATTTTCCTGCAGATGTTGCAGGATCTTTGAATTTGTTCTTATTTAAGTAAAGCCATTGCTAGTCTGTCAGTGCTGCAACCATGGTCAGTGGACAAAAATGGTCTAGACTGGTGTTATGCAGAGCTGGGAATGTGCTAACAGCTTAAATGCTCACACTAGAACACAGGGAATTGGGTTGGGTGGACATCAGAAGCATGACAGTTGACTCCTTTATTGGGGCTTTTTGTATCTCTCTTCTCTGAATTGTGAGCAGTATGAGCACAGGTGACAGGAGGGAGAAGTCCGTAACTGTCCCGTTGGTGGGCCAGGATGTGCTGTTGTAAGCATTCCCATCTTTAGATGCTGGAGAATCCTTACAGAAAAGCTGTGCCCGGGAAGAACTCGAATGTCATTTAGAAGTGACAAGACACAGATCCCCTGGACACCAGGCTTCATTAGCTCTCATGTCCAATGAATGCCTTATTTATCCTGTGTCTTAAAATAACTGTGTTAGAGTACAACGTAATTTGCTGTGGATGGAGAAACAAGCGGCAAATGTTGATGTGAACTGTGCTGGAGCCAATGTTGCACACCAAAACCACTGGGGAGTCTTATGTTTGCCTGTGAGAAATGGTTGGGGGCAAATGCCACAGGACAGCATTTTCAGAGGGATTGCTGTGTCTTTATGGGAGTTTAAAACCACCTTTGGAATCCTTTTTAACAGGAAAAGTTGTTTCGCTGGTATTTGGGGCTTGAGTGATTCTGATTTCCTTGTGCTTTGGCCAAGTTTAACAGGTGAAGGATTTCTAGTGACCTGACTCTTGCTTCTCTCTTCTCTTAAAGCCTCCTGCAGGATTTGTTGTCGCTGTGGCACGGAGTACATGGTCTCAGCCTCTGGAAACTGCATTCGCAAAGAGGAGTGTGTCCATCACTGGGGAAGGCTACGCAAGCAGAGAGGTATATCTCTTCAAAGAGGGCTTACTCACATGCTGGCTGTGCTGTAGCTCCAAACACAGAGTTTACCTCGGGTTTGAGTTGCTGTGGAATATTTTGTGGCTTTTGGGGCTTGTCATGCTCACAGGTTGTGACAGTTCCTGGTTTTGTCACTGGGTGGCCCTGCTGCTGCTGAAGTAGTCTTGCAAAGAGCTGCTGGTGAGTAGTGGTACGACCCTGAAAATGTGACTCGGGCTAGAGCAGAGGTTGTTCATCTTTGTTTAAAAAAAAACCAAAACCTTCCTGTGCCTTTTGAAGAAATCAGTCTTTTTAGGAGGCTGACTTGGGAGCATTAGATGCTGTCAGTGCCCAGGAGAGTTTACCAGTCTTGGTTGAATTCATTTGTAGCAAGACACTAACCTAGTTTAAGCTCTGCTGTGGTTTTCCATCAGAGCATCCAGGTGGCTTCTGGAGTTTGTCTGGCTGAGACTTAAACTCTTAAGATTGCTGTGGGTGAATCCATACTTATTTTTCCCCTTTGTTTGACACATGATTGTTGCTGTGCTCATCCAGGGTATCTCTGCATGTGAGAGCTAAAATTTATATTTCTTGTTAAGAGGACCCTTCTCTTTGACTCTCCTTTCTTGTTCTTTCAGTGCCAGGTGGATGGGAAACTCATTACAGCTGCTGCTCAGGAGCTGTGGGTTCACCAGGCTGCCAGGTTGCTAAAGTAAGACATTGAGCAACACCTTTTTATTCTCAATGACATTTGTCCTTTGCTTACAGTGGTCACGGCTGTGTAATTGTTGCTTAAGCCTTTAGAAGAGTGGTGGCTTTCCTTAAGGGGGAAAAACAAGTACTTCTTAAATATCCTTTGCTCTGTAAAGGTAGAAAAATCCAATGTTTGTCAGGAAGGAGGAGACTCAGCTGTCTGGAGTGAGGTGGTTTCATTTGTTCTAAGCAAATGCCAGTGGATTAAGCTGCCCAGCAAAAGCTCAGATACAGACTTGTTTTGGAAAACATTGAGGAAGTGAGAAATAAGGCATTTCCTTCTAAAAAGCAGTCTTGGGGCCTTGGCAACAGTGTGCAAGAACCTTTTTCACATTTTTTCCTTTCCCAGACGGCTGTGCTGAGGTAACTTTCTGCTGTAGACCAAATGTTTTCTTAGTTTTCTGTTTACTGCATGATCTTTGTTGTATTAAGAGGATGAATCTTCCCAAGGAGCCTGTTGTAACTCATAAATATTACTTCTCTTGGGGCGAAGGGGCAGGGAAGGGATCCCATCACTGGAAAGCAGAATGAAAAACCTGCTCAGGAATGGAATTTTGGCACTTTGATAGAGCTGAACACTGTTTGGGATACGTTTGCACAGGTGTGGTGTGTGGTTTGTGTGTGTTTTTTTGTGGTTTTTTTTTTTTTTTTTTAAGGCAACGGGTGAGTTGGCTTCCCAGCCTGGCATTACTGGTCCTCAAACCATTGACTGAAGGGAGCAATCCGTCTTTTGCCTCTCCCTTGGGTCTCTGGGGATTCTCCTTGTCACTTGTTTCAGTGGCATTTTTATATTTGGCTGCCCTGCAGGGCAGAGGAGTGTGATGCAGAGCCAAGAGAGAAGGGATCTAAAAGGGTTGCATCTAGTGGAAGGGGCTCCCAGAGCTTATCTGTTATAGGGCGGCATCTTGTCCCACTGTTTGAAAGACCTCAAGCGATACAGGGCCAGCGAGGCTGGCTGTAGGTTCTGGAGAGGTATGTGCCCTTCTTGTTCTTGTTCAGACCAAAAGCTAGAGCAAGGAAGTGAATTCTGGGGCAAAATTCAAGGCTGGTCAAAACAGGAAGTATTGTCTGTATGGGCACCCTAAAAGCTGCCCTGCACAGCCTGAAGCATGGATGGGATCGGGCAGGCACCACTTCTCCTGTTTCTTTTTCGTGTGAAATTAGGATCTCTTTTTAATCAGTGTTCCAAAAAGCATCCAGCAGGGAAGTCTAGAGAAATTGATGGGGCTATAAAAACACTACTTCTCTGCATGTTTTTGCGTGGATGTTGTAGACCATAAAACCTCATGGTCTTTTAAGAAACATACAATCTCTCTAATAGCCTCTTACTCAATGAAGCATGCCACCAGTGCTCCAGGGCTCAGGCATCCTTTTGCATCAGCCTCCTAGTTGTTGTGCTGCTACAACAGCTTTCTTGGTTTTCTCATCCAAATGTGCAAGTTTCACAGCATCCTTTGGTAGATGGAAGATTGGAGTCCACAGCCTGCTCAGGAGTGAGATATTGGGATGTTTGCGCTACTGGGGAGCACGGTATCTTTCAGCTTTGAAGGAGGGCATTGAAAACAGCAAATATTTGTAATAAGAAACTGTTCTGAGTAACTAGATCCGTAGCTGGTTAGAAAACCATGTCTGTGTCTTCCTTCCAAATACATTTGAGATGTGCCTGTCTGGATTCTGCTGCAGTTGGCCGGTGTGGCAGTAGATGTCAGGATGGAGCTGTGCTCATACCTACTGCTCCCCAGGAGCGGAGGAGGCTGGAGCTGCTGTTCTCTGTGACAACTGAGTCGGCGTCTTTCGCTGGTCTGAAAAACAGAAGCAACTTTTCTGCCCTCCTCTCAGCAAGGGAGAATTGGACTGTTGCAGAACATCAACTAGTGTAGAAAAACACCCAATTTATTTTTTTTCTTTCCTTCACTGCGCAGTTATATTGTATTACAGAGGGAGGGAAGGGATCGAGCTGCAAGGGAGAAAAACGTTTACTATCTGTTGGCCTGGCAATCTGCTGTACTCCTTTCTTTAGCAAAACTGTCAGATGCAGAACGGGCAAGTGTGGCTCCTAGGAAGCAACAAACCATGCTGCCTTTGAGCAGTGCTGGCTCTGGATACAGGAAGAGATTGGACTTGGTGTTGGCCCAGCTGCCTCGTTAGATTCAAATGATGCAGTTCTGTGTACTCTGGCTGCACCTGTGGTACTAACCTGAGCAGGAAAATATGCAAATCCTTGCTTTGCTTATTGCTCTGCCTGCAAGTTTCAGCTTTACAAGTGCCTCAGTTCCTCATCTCTGCACCCTTTCTGTCCTTAGATGAACAAGTACAGTCTGATTCCTTGTAGGGTGAGATCTGTGAGAAGCGTGATGAAGGAGGGTGTTCACAGGCTGCTGTGATTGGGTGCAAATACATTGAGATTTAGGGATAGACAAAACTTAAACAAAACAAAAAACCCTACTGAGGAATAAGGGAGAGAGGGTGTCACCTCTGGGTGTGGTACAGCAGTTTAATTTGACCTAAAACCATGTTAGTGGGCAAAAGGGCAGTCGCAGTCTCTGCCTTGCCCTCGATTACATGTTCCTGCTTCCCCACTGGCGCAGTGTTGCAGGTAACCGGATCAGTGCAATCATCTAGTTTAAAACTCCCCCTGCAAAGAAGGGTTTCAGGCTCACCAGGTAGGGTGGGATGTGTGTCTGTGGAGGAGAGGAGAGTGGGAGTCCTTGTTGCAACAGCGGCTTTGTCTCACATTGGCGTAAGCCACTTGTGAAATGACTCCCTGAGTTTTCCTGCTGGCTCAGGGAGCTCTTCTCTGATGGATCTTCTAGACCTTAGAGCTTTATCTGGGGATAATGAAGAGCGGTTGGAAATACTCTCTATTTATTGCCTTAAGTGCTGGTAGGCAGTAGCTCCTGTTTGTCTGCAAACTAACTGGTTTTGGAGCACAGTGGCTTTTATTTGTATGCACACGTTGACATTTTCTGGTACTTCATTACCCCAGTTTCTCATGCTGTCTATGGGCTGTGATACACCTGATGCTAATGCTCAAACAGGGATGTCTGGGATTAGGATCCTGCACCTGGGCATGTCTCTGCTGCAAGCTAAATCAGGAACCAGCATCTGGAGTTATCAGACCTCATTGTGACCCTTTCTCAGTAATTCTACTCCAAATCGAGAGTTAAAAGCTGCTTGTCCCCAGATGTGTGATGTGTTGCTCCAACATGAGCTGTCAGTATGATGCCACTAGCCCTAATCTGGCTTTGGGAATTGGGGTTGTACATGTCTATGTTTGCTATTGTGGTGACCTTCTCAGAATGACTGGTAGGTAAAACATATGCCTTATTAAACTTCAGAAATTATAAAAAAAAATTCTTTTTGTTTAAGTGGGAGGTTCTGTTGAAGTTGACTTTTTGGATTCTTGTTCTTACCATCAACAAACAATTGGTCCCTCTTTTTTTTTTTTTTTTTTTTTTTTTGTAAGACAAANTTTTCTGTAAGCAACATGTCCATGATGGGCGAAAGGAGAGCCTTGATGGCTTTGTGAAGACTTTTGAGAAGCTGCCTACAACTGATGGCTACCCTGGAATCTACGCGTTAGACTGTGAAATGGTGGGTCCCTAATGATAGGGGCAACGCAGAAGCAAAATAAAGTTTTTTGGGGAAGACCAAAGGTGTGATACAAGTGGCTGAAGGAAAGTTCTGTTTCTCTACCATTTTCTTTCCTTTCTGCTATGGACTCTAAATCATATTGGTCCCATACATTTAAATTAGCTCTTATTAATTAGTTTTAGCAACATCTATTTCATTTGGGGACTGCATGCACCCTTGAAAAGCTGTAGTTAGCTGGCTGATATTGAGCAGTGTTTGCTGGCTGGCCTTGCAACGCTAGAGGTGCTGCATTTTGGGAACTGCGTCACTTTGGTGAATGGCTCCATTGATACCATGCCGTGGTGGGCACGCACATATCTTCATGTCTGCCCTGTTGCTTGCAGTGCTACACCAAGCAAGGACTGGAGCTGACAAGAGTAACTGTGATCAACTCTGACCTGAAAGTGGTATATGACACCTTCGTCAAACCAGACTCCAAGGTGGTGGACTATAACACCAGGTGAGGATGGAGGATGATCTTCCTTGGATCAGAGTCTGTGCTCAGAATCAGGAACTTGGGGGGAATGGCTGGGAGCACTTGTTGAAACTGTATTGACCACCACTCCCTAATGGCTGGGATGCGTGGGGTCTTGAGGTGTTCTTTTAGCGAAGGAAGGCTTCCTTTCTGCTTTTGCTCTGCAGATTCTCTGGTGTGACAGAAGAGGACCTGGAGAACACTAGTATCACCCTGCGGGATGTCCAAGCCGTCCTATTGAACATGTTCAGTGCAGATACCATATTGATAGGCCACAGCTTGGAAAGCGACTTATTTGCACTAAAGGTAACTTGCATGTCTTGCATGTACATCTCTCCCTGGTTCTTTCCCACCCTGGTGTGTGTTACATGTCTCCTTTAAATTTAGGAACTGTTTATTTCCAAGAACCAGGAGGACACAGTAGAGTCCAGTTGGAGATCAGTGACGAGTGGTGTTCCCCAGGGGTCAGTACTGGGCCCAGTCCTCTTCAATATATTCATCAACGACTTGGATGAGGGGATAGAGAGCACCCTCAGCAAGTTTGCTGATGACACAAAGCTGGGGGGGGTGGCTGACACACCAGAAGGCTGTGCCGCCATACAGAGAGACCTGGACAGGCTGGAGAGTTGGGCGGAGAGAAACCTTATGAAATTCAATAAGGGCAAGTGTAGGGTGCTGTACCTGGGGAGGAATAACCCCCTGCACCAGTACAGGTTGGGGGCCGACCTGCTGGAGAGCAGCTCAGTGGAAAGAGACCTGGGAGTCCTGGTGGACAACAGGATGACCATGAGCCAGCAATGGGCCCTTGTGGCCAAGAAGGTGCCCTTGTGGCATCCTGGGGTGCATCAAGAAGAGTGTGGCCA
>VYZM01008459.1:296823-347397 GCA_013398915.1 Dromas ardeola | reverse complement strand
CAGCAAAGAGCAGGAGGGTCGGCATAGGAAAGGAGATGCAGACTTGATAGGCGCTCTGCAACTCCGCCAGGAAAGAAACTTGGGGAAACCCGGGCAGGGGAACACACCCTTGCCTGTGCAGGCTGCAGAGCCCCTGGGAATGAATTACTCCAACCTGTCCTTATAACAGGCTGCCTGGGGGATTTTTGGTCCTTACCTGTAGTTGGTGGTGTTGTCAGCTCAGGTGTGGCAGCAGCTGTTTTAGCATCAGCTCCTGATAAAGGGCAAAGAAGAGAGATGTCAGCAGTGCTTAGCATCGTGTGGAGGAAGAGATCTGGGGAACTCTGTGTGCAGGACAACCTCTGAGTACGTAGGTGGGGGACCTGCGTGGGTCTGAGCAGCCACAGCCCTGGGCAGCCTTGCCCTGGCTTTGGGCTGTCCCTATGCTTCATTGGTGTCATGCTTTCCCTCATTATCCTTCTCCCATATCCTGGCATTTGGCTCCTTCCCAGCAGTAGCAGTTTTGCACCCTTCCTGCCTTTCTCCTCTAAGTGACTGTGGCATGCTGATTTGCCAGCACACACGGTTCCTTGCAGGAAGGCGCCATCCGCCTTCCCAAGGCAGCACCACACGACCAGTGCTGGCTGCTAGAGCAGGGTCAGGGGCATCCCACTCTATTGGTACGTCAATTTGCTTTTGTCATCCCTGAAACAAGCAGCGATTTTACCATCATGCAGCTTCAGTAGTTGCAGTTTTTAATTAGATTTACATGACATTGCACTCTACAGTTAACATGTTCACAGTCACTCGTTAGATTCTGCTCTAGACTTCAGCTAAATCCACAAAACCCACATTCGCTACAAGTTATACATATATAGGTATTTTGCAACTATGGAAGATGGTCTCAGGACAAGCATCATTAAAAACACTATATGGACTCTTTCAGAGCAACGGTGAAATAATGACTGCCTTTTCTAGCACCTTCTATGCTGTAACAAATTCAAGTGGACATTGAAAGCAGAGCACTTTTATTTAAAGTATGCATATTCTGCTAAATTATCATCACTGGTAATCAAGACCCTATCTCCAGGACTACACTTCCATGCAGTTATGACATTATAATTTTTTGTCATTCTTTTCCTTTCTTGTTGTAACTCTTTCCGAATAAAGAGAAACCTGGCTGATACCAGACAATGGTTGAAGAAATTTTTCCTCGCATTTTGGTTTTAGCATTACCTGTTACTGTGTTTACTCCTTGGAAGTATTTTATCTATTTATTTTTAGGATGCTTATTTCATATTTAAACTGGGTCATTCTTAATTCTTGATATAAGGAATGTTTGGGGTTTTTTTGTCTAGAAGTAAGGAGAACAAATAAAACAGCCTTGCTGATAAATGTGTGATACTGACAAATGACCAGTCTGGATCATATGATCTAACTTTAATATGAATTAGTTAATATATCAGTTAGGAATAAACGTATTTACTCTCAGCTAATGCTGCTGCAATCATAATATAATCTTAAGTCATTAACAGCATGCAGCTGGAAGACGTGAATTTCTACCTAAAATCCTTGGCACTAACGCACTCTTATAGATGGTATCTTAAAAAAAAATATTGCAAAACTCAACAGACATTTGAAAAATAGACCCCACTTTTCAAGAGCTTTGTAGGGCTTTTAAAATCCAAAGTGAGGCAAACTTTATAAACTTTTTTCTTCTGATCAATAAAGCTCATGTAGAAAAGGCACATCAAAAAGTCAACGCCTGAAGTAATCCATTAGTCTCCTCTAGGTGAAGGGGAAACATGAGCAATTGTGCCAGTTCTCTGCCAAATCTGCCTCCGCTGGTCACTGCATTTTATAGGCAGCATTATTTGTTTCCCTGGTCAATGTTAAGAAACGTGCATTTTTCCTATAACCACGATAATATGAATCTATGCTGGCCACAGGCCATGGTTTTGGAGCATTGTTTAGATTGCCTTCTCAGAATGGATGTTGGGGCAGTAACCTCTTACAGTGCTAGTCCTTAGTCTACAACAACTGTTAGCCTTGTAGAGGCTCTGGCTAACAGTTGTCCAGGACCACTACCCTTTGGATCCAGGAAGAATCACTTCTGTGGCAACAGCAGAGCACATGAGCTGCAATTAAACCTTGCTGATGGGCTTGTCAAAGGTAACCTGAGCAAAGGTGGTTCTTTTATGGCTCTGTCTGCCTAGACCCAACCTTCTGTGTAAGGAAACAGGATGTGTTAATAGACTTAGACTGGAATAACGGACATCTGGCTGCTGAGCAGGGCAGGGCCTTTGCCAGTACTATTCAAATGGACACATCCTGCAAAGCTTTTACAATGTTTGCTTAAAATGAAAAAGGTTTCTGCGCAGGCCCATCCTGACGCAAAGTCTGTTCAAGTAAACAAAAGTAATCTCTTGGGTAAAGATTTTTCACATCTTGCTGTTACCCACAAGCCTCCAAAGAGAAAACCAATCTTGAAGACTTCTATGCTTATCATTTATAGCTAAAAATTGGTCCATGGCATGTTGTAGATGTTGGTGGAAATACATGTGTTCACTCGCACTAGTCAACAGAGACCCACAACCATCTGTCGCCAGTTGCAAGCTTAACAGCATCAGTGAAGATCTTAATTTGTCTCATATCTCTGTAACTTTATCTCCATATTAGCTGGGAGTTTCTGTCCTCTCACAGCTTCAAGTCGCCACAAAACTCTCCATACAGTTGCCTTAACTCTGCTTCTGCTAATGCCTTCTCTTCCTCCTGTCACTGAATATCAGGGACGGGCAGGTTTGGGTGGAGGCTCTGGCCCACAACTACCAAGTTTGCCACAATGCCCAAAAAAGTAGAAAGTGGCTTAAGGAATGACACCTGCCCTTCAGTTTGAACAGACCACAGTGCAACTCTCTGCCACCCGAGTCATTGGTGAAGTTACCATTAATTAATTTCAACAGAGGGAATGAATGCTGTGTGAGCCAGCTCAGACAGCACTGCTTTCCAGACTGATTAAGTCGCCTCCGGCCGGAAGGCCAGCAGCAGCACTCCTTTCCCTGGGTACTGGGGTGGAACAGTCATACCTTTTGTTATGACTGTAATAGAGCTTGAATTACCTGGGTTTAGTGTGCAGGTCCTGAAAACTGCTCTTGGAATAGGCTAAATTAGGTTAATCACAAGCACCAGTGAGTTTGCATTGTTCTGCGAATAAGGAAAACTGTTGGTTTTCAGTGACATTTTTCATTGTTAATTAATCAAAAACTAGACATGCTGAATTGTGTATCGCCACTGACCTCCAGCATCTCAGCAGCTGCTGAAAGTACTAAGCAATCCATTCACTGCTACAGAATAGCTGCCCCAAAACAGAAGAAGATTGTGTTTCTTACCTTTCAAAAGGCTCACCACCACGCTGAGGAACACAGCGAGGAATACATGGCGTCTCATTGCTGCTTCTGTTGCTGCTGCCACTTGCTGCTAAACCTAAGAGAAAGTGCTTTTCTCTTCTGTCCTCAGCTCATTTAAGGTCCCAGCCACAGGTAGAGAGTTCAGCCCCGGGCTGACGTCATGGTGGCAAGCGGCAAATGATAGATCCAAGCTGTGTTTTCCTTCCTCCTCAGGCTGGGAGGATATTTCTGGATCTGCAGTGCTCTTCCTTTAAGTCATAAATGCTTGAGACCTGTTGACACAAGGAAGTTACTGATAAATAAGTTGTTGTGGGAACTGACAGCATATCAGATATGCACACTGACACCTTCAGTGCAAATTAAATGGAGGGTGCTGTATAATCTGTTCTTAAAGTGCAGGAAGCTATCCCATCCCAAGGCATGATAATTATGCACTTGGAGCAAAGTACCTGGGATGCACATGCTCACTTCCTTTGCAATAAATTACCAGTACAGACAAACTCTATGCCTCAGACCCCAAGTGTTCTTTTCTTGTAAGCCAAATTTTATGCCAAAGCACTTCTTACTGCTCAACAGGGTAAAAAGCAACAGAAAAACACTTGCATCTTTGACATCAAAGAAATAGGACTGACCTTGGCCTTTCTGGTGGTGATTATGTCTCTTTTGTTTGCTGCGATCTTATGTGTGTTATGGGCTCACTACAGCAATGTGGCAAGAGAAGGGGGAGCAGGCAGGGACAACCAGCAGGTGTTTGACAAGGGGTGGCAGCCCTCCTTTCTTGAGATGAAGCGTGTTGGTACCAGGGAGACACTTGGAAGCAGGGATGGTCAGGCTGGAGCTTGCAGCAGATCTAGAAATGAGAAATAGCCCAGAAGGCCAACATAGCTATGACACAGGTCAAATAGGTGGGAGACAGAGGCTTTTTGACATTGCACCCCAGGAAGCCTCTGAAAGTTGCTAGATAGAGACCAAGATGGGAAAAAATGTCTCTGTGGGCAGGATCTGGTTTTCGTCAACCCTCTTATTTTTAGCTGCCTCACCTGCCCAAGTTCTCAGCAGTGTGTTTGTTCTGCTTTGTGCTCCAATAAAATACACTGCTTGAAACCATTAGAAATCAGATGGCCCACAGTGGTTTCCACTTCCTATTTTTCAGGCAAAGGTGTCATTTCTCTCACTTCGAAGCTCTGGGTGACCCTGGATCCTGACACAACTGCCAGTAAAGTCTTTCAGTGAAATAAACACAGGTTATCCTGTTATTATTAGACATGGACAAGAAGGATGAGCAACCCATTGGTGTATTATCCCCCACAAAGCCACCTCTAAAGGCTGTGGAGCTGGTCTCCTCTTGCAAACTCCACTGCCAGAAACACTGGCAGGTTATGAACAGGTTTCTGAAAGAGAAGTAACAGCTCTCTGTGTTAAATGCCTCTCCCTTTCCTTCACCTGCCTTTGTTTGGTCTGCTATCTTAAGAACAAGACATGCAGTCTTGTGTACTAATCTCATATATTCAGAGAGTGGCTCTTCTTGTATGTAGGAGGGTGGGAGAGAACAGAAGTATTGCTTAAGTCATTCCTAAGCTTAGGGTTGTCCTAAACTGGAGCAGGCTCAGAGGAGGGCCACAAAAACGATCAGAGGGCTGGAGCACCTCTCCTGCGAGGACAGGCTGAGAGAGTTGGGATTATACAGCCTGGAGAAGAGAAGGCTCCAGGGAGACCTTATTGCAGCCTTTCAGTACTTAAAGTGGGGCCTACAGGAAAGATGGGGACAGACATTTTAGCAGGGCCTTTTGCAACAGGACAAGGGGTTAACGGCTTTAAACTAAAAGAGAGCAGAGTTAGATTAAATAGATATAAGGACGAAATTCTTTACAATGAGGGTGGTGAAACACTGGCACAGGTTGCGGGAGGTGGTAGATGTCCCATCCCTGAAAACACTGAAGGTCAGATCGGACAGGGCTCTGAGCAACCTGATCTAGTCTAAGATGTCCCTGCTCATTGCAGGGGGGTTGGACTAGATGGCCTTTAAAGGTCCCTTCCAACACAAACTATCCTATGACTCTATGATTCTAAACTTTTAACTTGAACCGAACCAGGAAACACTGTTGGCTTACAGACAGCCAAAAATGGCTGTGTGCCTCCCTGCCAGCATGGGGCACAAGTGGCCTGGCCTCATCCCTCTGTGCTTTGCCACTCAGACCTCAGGGTGCTGAGCCTGAACCGTGGGGTGTTTTGCCTGCATCTTCCTTTACCCTTCCAGCCCCAAAGCCCCTCCAGTGCAGCCTGCTCCCCGCCACCTACCCCCCGTCCCCACAGCAACCCCCTGGCAGCACCTGCCCTGCCCCATGGCAGCCTGGGACTGGCTGGCAGCTCCTGAGGGATCACCAGGGTGGACACCCTGCATGGTTGCCAGGGTGGTTATGTGGGGTGGGGGAAATCCCAAGCTTGGAGGGGAGGCCTGTATCGGGGTCTCAATGTGCCCTCCCCCCCAGGGGGTTCAGTGCCAGGCCCAGGGCCTGGTCATGGGGGCTGCCCCCGGCCTTCCCCAGGACAGTGGGCCTGCCCCGTGGGGGACCAGGCCAGGCTGGGGGGTCCCTCAGGAGATGGTGCTGGAGGGGGGGCCTGGGCTTGAGGCAGCCCATGCTCGCTGTTATGGAGCTGTGGGGCTGAACGTGTTGGGAGACCAGGAGCAGCCAGGGCCTGTCCCACCCCCCCCAGCCAGAGAGGAGGGCTGGCCTGTGAGGGTGGCCAGGGTCAGAGCCAGCCCCGGGGTGGCCCCCACAGCTCCCCTCTCACTCCGGCCACCGCTCGGGGCCATGCTGGATCCAGCTTCTGCCTCTGCTGCTGCTCGCTCCCATGCCAGCCAGCCATCCCATCCCATTCGGTTCCTCCAGACCTATCTGTAAAAAACCCCTTTGCCACAGAGCTGACAGAAAAAGGGAAGGAAATGCCTGGGAAGCATTTGGCACCAGAGCGCTGTGCCTCCCTGCTCGGGCAGCGCCCGACCTCCACCCCAGGCCACCACCGCCCTCCCAGCTTCACCTCAGTGGGCACCCAAAAACTTACCCCAAAGTCTCATTAGAGACATTCCTGAGGAGACGGTGCTGTGAGCCCTCAGGGACACCAGCCATCTGGGGAGTGTCGTGGTTTAACCCCAGCAGGCAATTAGGACCACACAGCCATTCACTCATTCCCCTCCCCGGTAGGGCAGGGAGAAGAGGGAGAAAAAACCTCATGGGCCGAGATAAAGACAGTTTAATAGAACAGTAATGGAAGAGGAAAATAATAATAAAAATGGTAAAAGAATATACAGAATAAAGTGATGCAATACAATTGCTCTCACCACTCGATGATCGGTTGCCAGCCCATCCTGAGCTGCGATCATGGATTCCTGCCCCCCGGCCAACCCCCATTTATATACCGAGGATGATGTCTTTGGTATTTATATACTGAGGATGATGTCTATGGTATGGAATATACCTTTGTCCAGCTTGTCCTGTCTGTGCTCCCCCTCAGCTTCTATGGGAAGCTGAAAAAAATCCTTGACTTAATATAAACGTTACTTAGCAACAACTAAAACAGTGTGTGTTATCAACATTATTCTCATACTAAATACAAAATACAGAAGTTGCTAGGAGGAAAATTAGCTCTATCCCAAGCGAAACCAAGACAAGGAACATGCTTCAGCTGCAAACTGGTGGCCAGAGGGGGACAAACCTAGCTGTGGACTGGTCCTCTGGCGATGTCCATCGCCCATATCTAGACTCTTCAATCATCACAATACATCCCAGTTTTCCAATGATGCCTCAAGGTGCAACTAGACAAATCTTAAAATCTCTGTGTTGCCTGTGAAGTGAGCTTGTGCGATCAAGAGAACTTCCCAGAGCCCTGTTGAAAATAAGGGTCAGGTCTTCAGCAGGTGTAAATGGTGTAGCTTTGCTGGATACACTGCTACCTACCGGTTGAGTGTGTAGTCCTGCACATTAAAATTGTTACCTGGTTGTTCCTGTTTATCGCCATCAGAGTTTGGGAAGTGTGAATCATTTGCAATGCAAAAGGCACCAGTTCCACCAGGAAACAATGTGCCAAACAGACATACACCTTCACATACCAGATCTTTTCGTCCCTACTTGCCCTCCTCTGTCCAGTTTGTGACACACCAGTGGTCACAACCAGTTCTCCCCTAGAGTAAGGGTTGCATATGCCCTATTGCTTGCCAGTTCCTGGGGGAATTATAATAGAGATTTGATGGTTTAGGAGAACAGACAGACAGAATTACCAAAACAGGAGAACAGATGTCAGGGAAAGATCAGCAGCTCTGATGATACAGTTATTAAGCACATATTTAGACAATAGTTGACCGTTACTCCAGACAGATTCACACAGACACAGCAGTTGTGATGTCCTTTAAGGAATTACAGAGAAAACTTTCTTTGCAGAAACAACTGAATAACTTTCCAGAAGCTGTAAAACCAAACTGTTGCGTGTAAAAGCTTGGATACAGCAATGAAGAACACTGACACATGATTATTGCGGAATAAAAAGTGTTCTATATTTAGTAACAAACACAATAGTTCTCTTGTCTTGATATTCATTTATGGCAAGAGAAAGAAGTATGAAAGGTAAAGGGCCTTGTTTATTAGAAGGTGCATAGTCCTGTACAGCCTCCTTATTTACCTGTAAGTTGCATGCAATCAAGGGGCAATCATGCTGCCATAAGACAAACATTAAAGTAGAAGCAAGTGACTTTTATAGCTCTTACACATGTGTCAGCTGGATACTTTCTTCCTGTGCATTTTTTCAATCGTCTTCCTTACTGGATTCCTATACATTTTGGTATCTCACGTAAATTTGGTTCATCCACTGTATATTGCATACTCAAGTAGAAATACATGTTGTAATTAGCTAAAAGTTCAAAAAACCCTCCATGAAGTCTAAACCAAAGTGCTATATACATACAGAATCATCCATAATCAGGGGAAGCAAGATGCGCTTTGACTTCTTTTCAGATGGTTCCCAAGATGGTTGAGGGCACAAAGTGTAGATGCATTTGATGGCGTCAGAGGCACTGGTATGAAAATTTGAAGTGGGCAGGACTGTTAAATCATATGCTTGTCCATAACTGCAAAGGTCTTTTACCTAGTCTCATGGCAATGTTGTTACCAGTCCTTTTGCACTGCCAATCTCCTTAAAAGATACCAAAGTCACACAGGAAATAGAACAACTTGCAATAGTATTGGTAACGAAACTGAGGCACTGTTAACAGTCCTTCTCTTGCAAGTGAACAGAACCTCAGGATTTAACTGTGTTACTCCCTCCTTTATTTTCCCACTGGAGTCTTACTAGACAAAGAACATGCATATATAATGCAATTCCGTACTATATCACCATACAAAGTACACTGTAGTTTCAGGATGTAGCAAGAAGTATGTTCTAGACTCACCATTTCTCTGCGAGTGGCTCTCACTTCATCTAGGGCAGCTGTCTAGTGTGGGGTCTTGTGACATGACTGTCAAGGGTGAGGGCCATCTTACCATGGGGTGAGCTGCCCTCTGTGGACATTTGTCTCTTTTCATGGCTACTGGAGACGCCAGATGGTGGGTTCAAACTGGCCACCTAACTTTTGGTAGAACAGATGAATCCCACCTTAGTCCCATCCAATTGCTATCACAGTTGAGTGTCGTACTCACCTGGAGCAATAAAGGAAAAGATTGTCCCAGATGAACATACCTGTCTTTATTCCAGATTCTCTTCCACATCACAGCTCTTCCCAGCAGCCTGGGCTGGACATTGTGTTCATCTGGATTCAAGGTATCCTCCTCCTTCCTCTGAGAGAGGTTCAGCTCTATGTTCTTCAGAGTCCCCAGTGGCACTCGGTGAGGTAGGACTGATTTCACTGTGGTCAGGTCCAGTCCCTTGCCCTTGCAAACAGCCCTGCTGCATCAACCTCTCCTGAGGTTTTCCTCCCCTCCAACATGTACTCACACATGCAAACACACAACTTCACCAATCATCTTGCAATTCCAGCAGGATGAAAAATTAAATTGAGAAACAAAAAAATTTAAACTGAGTTTCTTAATGCTACTGAAATAAACATATCATAACAGAACTTGTATTTTAGCTGAGCAGAAGTTCATTTAGCACAACTAACAGAACGTGACCTTTTCCTCTTTGCTTTCATTTTAGTTATTCAATCACCAAGCACCACCAGAGGAACAAAAGAACTATAAAATTTCTTATTTTGTAGATTAGATTTCTAATTATAATTAAAACCATCTAAAATTGCATATGCATCTCTCTACAGGGAAAGCTAAAGACAATAAAAAAGCTGAGACATAGTAATATTCATAGTTTTATTGTATCCTTTTATAATACTGACTAGAACGCCAGATTTAATAATATTGGATGCAGGTATAAAAATAATCCAATCCTTAAAAATCATATTTTGCTACTACAGTACTGTATAATTAGTGGAGGCTGAAAATATGATACAACTTTAAATAATACTGGTTTCGAAAAATGTCCTCAGAACCCCAACGACTTGGAAGCAAACATTCAGAGATACAGGGAAGGAAAGAGGGCAATGTCAAGAACATAAAGCAGGTTTACATTCAGGTTGATAAAAGAAGCACAAACAAATGCTGGAAATTTACATTTTGAAACAGAGCTCACGAAAGGTAAGCTTTATTACTGCAATTCTGAAAGCTGCTCAAATAAACCATTATGATTTTACACGCCAAGTTCAACCTTCCGTTGAGAGAAAGTCTTGTAGACTTTAACAAGGCTTAAAACAAATGACTGAGTTTAACATAATTTCCTTTAAGAAAGGAAACTATTAAATATTAGTTAGGGTTTTCTTCTTTAAAGTAAACCTATCCTAGCAGATTTCATTGGAGATCTTTTATGTCAGGCGAATTCTATGGCATTGTTCAAGACAAGTGATCGTTTTTTACTATATTCCACAGGGCTTTTACATATAGGATTTTGCAGATGTGGGGGATGCCTGCTGCGGTCATTAACTCAAGCAAGACTCCCATCTCTTCTAGCATTTTCCCAGAATAAAGACCAGGGAACTTAGCATTTACATACTACTTTTGAGGATCATCAGGCACCCTCTCTAGGTTTTCCCTCAACAAGGATATTACGCACATGCAACACAAACTAGACGTAGAAAAGGTGCCATCCCACATATGACCCTACAGTACCGAAGCCACATACGCTTTAGAAGTTTACTTCTCCAAAACATGTAAGCATATTCCTTTCTTTTTTGGTTTGTTTTGTTATTTCTTACCCCCTCATGGATTTCTGTCTTGCTTTTCAATTTCAGCAGTTCAAGAGAACAAAGAATTAAATTCACATTGCAAGGCTCCCAAAATCTTAAAAGAACACAGCACATACTCCTTTGGAAACTGGGAGATCTTCCTTCATTTCTGAAGGGACAAGTAAGGGTGAACAGAGGAGTTCTTATCTGTGACTGCAGGAAGGACCTCTACGTCCCTAGATGATCTTACACGATAGGAAACAGGTTGGCTGATCAGTAAAACAACTACACAAAATTCACATTCATCCTCTTCTCAGGAAGGTGTTTCAGATCTTGAACCTGTTTTGTTCAATCTCACATAATACAGGTTCTGCTACAGTAGTATGTGTAATTTAAAAAAATAAATACAACATGGAAAGGCAGCAACAGTACCACAGAAGTAGGCAGAATACAGAGCCACAGGAAAGCATGTACTACACACAGGTGACCCTGGTGGTGGAATACTTCAGGCCTAAAAAAAACTTCATTACAGTCCATGGGAGAGTTACCCTGGTCACTATAATGGATGCTCGGTTAGATCCTTTGTGTGTAAAGAGGAAAAAACATTAGTCACCATAGGAAGAACATTTAAGTAAAATGCATCCGTTCTTGTTAATTTAAGGAAGAAAACTAAAGATTAAACATCACTATGAGAGAATGAGAAGTCCAGCTGGATTTGGAACGGATATGGCCATTGACCAGCATCAGAGACAAGCCCTGGGGAAGCACTTGGCGCGTCTGCAGCAATGTCCAAACCCGCTCTGCTGCTCACTCAGGTCCCGGCAAACAATGTTTACATGTATTGGCATAAATAATTTCACAAGATGAGAAACGCCTCTCTCTGACTGCAATTCATCGCTATTTTTAAAGCCACTACCACTCAGTGTGAAGGCAAATACCTCTTAGAAGGTTGGTCACAAGGGGTGACTCAGGACATGACCATGACAATGGGACTTGCGGGAAATGCCACAACAGCAATGACATTCATTGTTGCTGTATTACCTAATGCTTTAAATGTGGAGGGCAAAGTGCCACAAAATGCTCCTGTCCTGCTTTTTTCCTCATATAGCCCAATTCAGTGCTGAAAGGTTTCGATAGCATGCAAAAGGCCTCTGATTTTTCCAGGGCAGCTGGGAGGGCTGGCCAGGGAGGGCAGCGGTGCATTGCAGGGACACAGGAAGGCTAAGCATACAAGCTTCCTTTTTGAATGATCCCTCAAATCTGTGTTTTGCTGCTCTGTTCACTGGGGCTACCTTTCCTAGGCTGAGTGCCGGGGGTATTTCTGTGGGTGAGGGGCTTTGGTCAGCGTGACTGGCAGAGCACCATAGCAGCAAACGCATTGTCTCCCACATCTTTTCCTGTCAAGCAACAGAATTAGCATTTTTTCCAAACCTAATCAAAACCACACCCACACAACTGCCCATGGGCCCTTGCTGACCGCCGCCTTAGCTTTCCACAGCAGCCAGGGGCAAGAGCAGATTTCTGTGCAGTGTTGGTGTAGTTTTTCTTCCTTTCCCTACATCTGGCTGAACCACTTGCATCCTCCTTACAAGAAACATGCCACTTCTATCTTATCCTCTTGGATAGCAGAGAGCAAGTCCCCTTGGCAAAAGCATCCGTTGTGCTCAAAATTTGCAATTTGGAGTAGCTAAAAGTAATTTAAGTAGTCTGAGAAACAAGCTGCATTTATTTAGACATCCTACGGGGAGTTAGGTGCTTAACAGAGAGGAATTGTATTTGAAAGTGGGCTTGAGGGCATGTGAAGACCCTTCTCACATCCGACAAGAGCAACAAACCCCACTCCACTGGCAGAGGGTGCTTAGTTTATGGCAGAGATGGAAGCAGCCAAAGAGGATGCCGGTGGCACCTTTAACGGTGGCGAGCTGCACTGAAACAGGTCACATGCCTATTGCTCATTGCTGCTGGGATGTGGTTGTAAACAGTTGCAGTAAAATAACTGTCATAAACTGTCAAAACACACTGTACGGCACCCACCCCTTCTGCCCTAGTGGAGCTGGGAGCTGGTGGGGCTCGGGTGAAGAGGGAGGCATCGCAGCACAGGGAGTGGCCGGGCTGGGGGACAGCTGGGGACTGAATCACCTGGGGCTGTATCTGCCAGCTCCGCAAAGACTTCCTGGAGACCTGCACAGGAAAGCATCTGCACTCACCCAGTGCTGACACCTGCCTAAATCCTCCCCTGCCCGCTGAGCCAGGCCTCCTGGGACACCCAGAGAAGGTGCTGCAGGTCAGGAGAGACCCTTTTCCTCCTCCTGTGGACTGTGTTGGCTCCGTGACTCCTTTCTTACCCATGCTAAAAGGTCAGGCCGCAATAGATACATTCTCATACGAAATTTCCCAATGTCTACCTGCTCTGGTAGAGGGAAAATTTCAGTGCAATAAAGTTCTCCCTTTTGGAGAGGGGAATATCAGAGGGTATGTGAACTTCAGTGAAACTAGCTTCTGTATGTACTAGGGAGATGGTCGGTTAATGGCTAAGGAAATGTGCTATTTGATATTTTCATACAAGCAACCACCTCGAATTAAAAGCAAAGTCACATTCAGGGGAAGGATCTGCATCTGTATCCTGTATCTGGTCAAGGTTTGGATGACTCATGTTGACACTGCAGTAAAGACAAGTGGTAAATATACTTCATTAATAACCATTAATAACCAACACCCATCTCAGGTCAGAATACAGTCCATGAGTTTTCAACCTGATCTTCGGTGAGAAATGTAATAATTTATGTTATTCAGTTTTTGCAAAGGTCATTAATATGAATTAACACACCTAGGTGAGGAAGCCTGCCTGGCCTGAATCACTCGAAACTAGGACAGAAGAAAGCAAAACACTTCAACATAAGTGATCTTTGTCCTGCTAGAATTCAAAGCACCATGTTTTTCTCTGCCTTAAATGCAACTGACTGTAGTAAGCCTTATTTTCCAATGTACTGAAAGCCTCCACAGCTCCTACTGAAGTCAAGGTGGGCCGTGGAGCCCTGAAAACTATGTCTCATCTGCAGTGCCCAGAATTCACATTCCACCTGCCCAACCAAGGCTATAGCATTTGCGCCTTCCCATATTCTGGATGTCATATCCAAGCACATTCAGGAACAGGAAGTTATTGGAAGTGGTCAACATGGATTTACCAAGTGTAAATCATGCTTGACCAATCTCATAGCCTTCTATGATGTTATAACTGGTTGGCTGGATGAGGGCAGAGCAGCAGATGTCATCTACCTTGACTTCAGCAAGGCTTTTGACACTGTCTCTCATAACATCCTCCTTAAGAAACTGAGAAAGTGTGGACTAGACAAGAGGACAGGGAGGTGGATTGAGAGCTGGCTGTGTGACAGGACTCAGAGGGTCGTGATTAATGGAGCAGGGTCGAGTTGGAGGCCTGTAACCAGTGGTGTCCCCCAGGGGTCAATACTTGGACCAGTGTTGTTTAACATATTCATCAACGACCTGGATGAGGGGACAGAGTGCATCCTCAGCAAGTTTGCTGATGATACCAAACTGGGTGGGGTGGCTGACACCCCAGAGGGCCGTGCTGCCATCCAGCGTGACCTAGACAGGCTGGAGAGCTGGGCAGAGAAGAACCTAATGAGGTTCAACAAGGACAAGTGTAGGGTCCTGCACCTGGGGAGGAAGAATGTCAGGCACCAATATAGGTTAGGGGTGGACCTGCTGGAAAGCAGTTCTGAAGAAAAGGATCTGGGGGTCTTGGTAGACAGTAAATTATCCATGAGCAAGCAATGTGCCCTTGTCGCCAAGAAGGCCAACGGAATTCTGGGCTGCATAGGGAAGAGTGTGGCCAGCAGGTCAAGGGAGGTCATTGTCCCCCTCTACTCTGCACTGGTGAGGCCACAACTGGAACACTGTGTCCAGTTCTGGGCTCCCCAGTTCAAGAGAGACGGGGAACTACTGGAGAGGGTCCAGCATAGGGCAACAAAGATGTTTGAGGGATTGGAGCATCTCCCTTATGAGGAAAGGCTGAGAGAGCTGGGACTCTTTAGCCTGGAGAAGAGAAGGCTGAGGGGAGACCTGATTAATGCTTACAAGTATCTAAAGGGTGGGTTTAAGGAGGATGGAGATGGGCTCTTTTCAGTGGTTCCCAGTGACAGGACGAGGGGTAACGGGCACAAGCTGGAACATAGAAAGTTCCGATCAAATATGGGGAAAAACTTCTTTACAGCGAGGGTGACAGAGCACTGGAAGAGGCTGCCCAGGGAGGGTGTGGAGTCCCCTTCTCTGGAGACTTTCAAGACCCGCCTGGATGCAGCCCTGAGTAATGTGCTCTAGGCAATCCTGCTTTAGCAGGGGAGTTGGACTAGATGATCTCTAGAGGTCCCTTCCAACTCTGAAATTCCATGATTCCGTGATATTCTTTTCAGGAGCATGCTGAATTCCCAGCTCATGTTTTTCTTCCCTGTGAGCAAGTATTTAACATTATATTGCTGTTTCTGCAGGCATTTAAATCCCTGCAGGGAAACAGAGCCCCATAAGATCCTATACAGAAACACTATGAAGATGTGTAATGGCATCACTTCTGAACAATGCTGGCTGACAAAACAACAACATGCTCGGACTCTTCCCTATTAGAGGAAGGTTTCAAAGCAGCGTGCAGGACCAACTGTGTCTTTTTTTCAGTTAGAATTGCAGTGGTAAGACTAACTTTCCTGTACTCCTTGGAGACACAATCAACCCATGAATTCAGCCAACATTTCTAGGCACCAGGCTTCACCAAAGACCCAGCCATCAGCAGAACTTCTACCACTAAGAAGGTGAGGGCCAGAGGATCGGCCAGCTTCCCTGTCATGTACGAAGCAGAAAGCAATGCAGCAATGGAAAAGGAAGTGGACAAACTTGCCCTACCAAAAGGAGTTGCACAGTGAATCTTTGCATGAAGGTTGACTAAGAAGATAAGCACAGTCAACAGTGAACAAGATCTGTAAACAAAATACTCCCTAGTGGTGTTCAATGCAGAGTGGTGGTCATAGTTCATCTGCCTGTACTGATCCATGCTTGCCATCTAGCGTAAAGAGTGAAGAAGCAGCACAGAACAAATTCAGAGTATAAGTGTTAACTTCCATCTGGGTCTTTCGGTGATGTGCACCTGGAGCCATTCCATCCTCCTCCTCCTCCTCCTCTCTGCTGCTCAGCAAGTGTAACCGTTCCTCAGGGCAGCAAGGCTTGGCATGGAGTTCAAAGTCCTTCCTGTTAAATGGGAAGAGTAAGATTGATGTGGGCTGAACTGCCCAGGAGACAGATTGTACCTGGGGATCAAAGGCCACAAAACTGTGTCAATCTTCCACTCCCTCTCCACTCCCTGCTAAAAATAGTCTCTTCTTCTGGTTTCGTCACTAATGAAGGATGGATTGTACTGTCCAGGGTAGATGCATGAATGTCGAGATCCAGGCAAACCAGTGTAGGGAGGATAAAGTCCGTTTCTTTCCAGTTCAGGATTTCTCAGTCCAGTTGGCTGTATTAGCAAAAAAATTAAATAAAAAGGGTCTTATTCTCACACTCAAATCCTCCTTCAGGCACAGCCTTACCACCTTTCCCAGCAGTTATTTCAGTAGCTAGAAGGAACAATGTGATCACTAATGATCTCTACAACCTAGAATGACTTTTACTGTGGCAGTTATGCAGTGCCTGAAGGGATTATTCTGATGCAATCTAATTTCAGCATCTTGCCAATTAGGACACTTGAAGTTTACCTGACTCCACCAAGTGCAGTCTAAGTGCACAGTTAATTTTGAATCCAAGAGAATTGTGCTGATGAGCTCAGGCCTTGAAACAACCCTCATGAAAAGGATATTGTCCCAGAACCATCCCTAAAGGAAACGCTTCTAGAAAATCAAAGTTAGTCTCCTGCTCTGAGTATTACCTTGGAGCACTTTTCTCCCCATTAACCATAGGTACCTATTCTCCCAACACAGGCACTTGAACTATATGTCAAATACAAAGTGATATGACCTTGCGCTCTTTTCCCTTCTCTTACTTAAGTAAATCTCCTGGGGTCACCTGGTTGAGGAACTTTGACATCTAAGACCAAGACCGTACAATTCTTTCACCCAGTAAATAACATCAAGCCACCTGGTTTGACCTGTTACAGAGCAGATCCATGCAAAGCCCTCATCACCTACTCCCTGCTAAAAAGCTCCCCTTTCTAGTGGCCAGCATAATAAAAGTCTTAAAAAATGTTTAGGAAATGCATTTTCAATTCCAAATCTCTCATTCTTACTGGAAGCAGGAAGGAGGATTATTTCCTTTCATGTTGTGCAACCCAATGAACTTGCTCACTGGAAAACTTAGAATACAAGCCAGAAAAAAAGTACTGCTTGCTGCTCTCTGCTCTGGAAAGTAGGAGTCCGGAATGTGTGATTTGGGTGAAATCCTGAAACTTTCAATCACATGAGTAACCTCCACACACCTTAAGTACATCCAGTATGTTGCTGTAGATTAGTGACAGATGATAAAACAGCATCACAGGTCTGGATACAGACATTAGCAGATGGTACCAACCATGACGCCAGGTCTTGTGCTTGTGTCTTTCTCTGCCCTGCACAGCCCATTGCTCCTCCACCACCTCCTCCCTACCACTTGTACCCCCAGAGCTGGAGGGGTGCTCCTTATGCACCCTTCCTGCTGCAGGAAGGGGCCTGTACCCTGGAGGAGTGGAAGAAAAGGGGGGACCTCAGTGATGAGCATCTTCCCATCTTGGGGTGAAGTTCCCCAGGCAGAGGTCTCAACCTTCCATCATCATCAGTGAGCATGGAAGGGAGAAAACTACCCACAGGAATTCCTAGCAGCCTGTCCACAACTCTCCTTCTCTACTCTAGGATTGGGCTTTTTAGGCATCTACCAAAATGTTCCTAGACATTTCCCTAGCACTCTTCCTACACCACATGTGTAATAGCTGGAGTCCATAGGTCCATAGGACTACCAATGCCTTGCTGCCTATGGAAGCTATTTATCTGCTCTTTTATTTTGCAGGAAAGGGATCTGACCTTCCAAAAACAAAGGAATGTGTCTTTGGGGATAGGGATAGATAGATACCGAATAATACACATCTGTCATCTGCAACAGGTTCTTGGTGCTTCCGTTCTCTTGCATCTCGATGGTCTCTCTGCCCCACTCCTGTGCCCGGGGGTTCTTCGGATATTCAGCATATGGTGACATCTGGAAATCTCCACTCTTGAAAATTAATTTACTTATGTCATTTTTATTCTTCCTGTTTACAAAAGAATTAAGGAAAGTGAAAACATACAACTTATCCTACTATCTTGTATGCATTTCTGACGTGATCTCGGGAGATTTACTTCATGTGATGTACCTTGGCTAGGAACAAAGATCACCTCAGAAGGGCTATAGTCCAATCTTCTGCTCCGCGGCAAAATCAGATATGAGGTCAGCTCATGCTACTCAGGGCGTTATCTGGTAGGATTTGAAATCTCCAAGGATGGAGATGGCATAACCTCTCTGAACCACCTGTTCCACTGCCTTACTGTCTTCTTGGTGAAAGAGTTTTTCCCTACATTCAGTTTAAACCTCTCCTGTTCCAACTTATGCCCGTTGTCTCTTAAAAATGTGTGTGCTCCCCTGAGTTAATGAAAAAGTCATGGAAATCCAGGACAAAAGAAAAACGTATGGGAGCCCCTATGCTATTCACGTCTCCAAGTGCTTAACTATAGCACTTCTAGGCACTATGTTAATTCGTGAGAGGGAAGGCCTACAAGCTGCAAGTCTGAATGGCATCAAATGCCCCTACATGAGTACCGTGTTGTATGAGAGGACTTTGGCAGAGCCCTGGAGGTGTACCTGCCATCACCCCTCCTGGCTAGGGCTTGCTGGCATCCCCCTGGATCAAAACACATGGGAACAAGCGCACACCACTGCGCCAACGAAAACACTGCCACATCTACATTACTGATAAATCCAGCTGGCCAATTTAATCAGAGTGCTTTGAAATCCTGGATTTGGGGGCTGGAATGGAGGGGAGAGGGTGTTACTGCAAAGCAGCCCTTTTCATGATATAACAATCATGAAGCAGACCTTCCTCGGCAGCACGTCTCGCCTCTAGTCCAAAAGCTACCTGCTGGTATGGGAACTATGTGTGTACACACGTGTGTGCACCTGAGAGGGAGAGGCTCATAAAGTGAGAGCACGTGCAGGACTTGTCCATAAAGAAAAATGAAAACAGACTTAAATACACTCAAACACCACTTGAGCAATGGCCAGCAACCTTTCCTGTTGCCTAAACTCCTCCTTTATACCTAGCTTGCTCTTTGGAGACCGCTCCCTGGCTGCCTTACAGCTCTGAGTCGGAACGACTCTTTTGCTTCCCCATCTTTAGAGGACGTGATTGCCATGTGCATCCTTAAGAGACACTGAGTTGAATTTTTTTGCCTGGGTTCTTGACAAAAAAAAAAAGATATGCCCCAAATGAAAGCACAATGTATCTCTGATTAATCCGCTTGATTAGCTATCCTATGTTTTCACCTATGTTTTGGTCCTTCGGGGTTCACATGTGAAGCACTAAGTGTGGTGTAACCCACTGAGAGGATGCCAGAGATGACCCAGGGCTGGCGGTGGTACCTACCGGCAGCAGGTGACAATCAGTGCTATGCCCATGATAAGCAGAAGTCCCCCTCCTGCAGCCGCGATCACCACAGTGATGAGCTGATATGCTACAGACAGGGAAGACAGAGACTCACTTAGAAACAGCGATGTAGTTGCAAATACTAATTTAAACATATCCACAGTCCTCATGCAAAGGGATTAACTGTTTATTTCCCATCTTCCCTCCCTCTCTAAGCAATATCGCCTTAAATTTTCAAGTGCAATGGATGGAGTTTGGGATCTCCTGCTGAAGGAAGAACAAGCTCTTGCTTCCCTATGGGATGGATTCCCTTCACTGATAGATCAGAATCATTCAAACAACATTTCATGGATTCACCTCTGAATATCTTGCTTCAAGAGTGCCCACTATATGTGCTGTCATGACAGAGTATCCCAAGAAAGGAGATCTCCTTTCCTTCAGACATAACATTAAGTCAAGTTTCTCAAAGAAAGTCAACAAAATAATATTTAACAGAAAATGAAGAAAAAAAACCCAAGAGTAGTGTGAACCCACTGCATTTTAGACATAGTCATTTGCAATTACTTGTTTCAAATTTCCCATTTCTGACACCGCGGAAATTAAAAGAAGCAAAACTCGGTACTTACGGTTTCCACAGTTGAATCCACCTAAGCCAAACGGGCAGCTAGTAACAGAAAACAACAGGGAGTTTCAGCGGCTTAGTTGTGCCGACAGGTCACCAAAGCAATATTAAGAAGGATGGTGGGGAAGGAGGAGGGCAGAACAGTCACCATACCTCACACAGGTATCGTTTTCCAGCTTATATCCATCTTCACAGGCTAAAAACACAGAGGAGAGAAGGGCCATGAGCACCGCGTAGTGGTGCAGGGGCGGCATTTCCCATCGCCGCTTCCCACGGCAGCCTCACCCCAAACAACCTTGGGGTCTGCGCTGCTGGCACAGCAGGACCGCGATGGGCTCTGATGTGATGCAATATCTTCTCTGGTTTAGGCAAAACACCGTGCACTTAAATTCACCTGCTGCTGGCTTTGACGGGACCATTTCAGGGCTTCCCGGCAGAGCCAGCCCAGAGCCTGGCACAGGCTGGGCAGATGGTAACGTAATTCCCAGCAGAACCTCTTCTTCTCCAAATGGAACCTCACTGCACACTTCTACTGCTTCCCACAAAATAGCAGTGTAAAAAAATCTGCAAGTGCCTCCAGTTTTTTTTCTGAAACCTCATTTGAATGGTGCTACTTCAGCATTGATGCACATTATTCATTACTTTTAAATGTTAGTACTGCAACAAAATGTTATGCAAACACAGTCAGGGTAACCCAAAGTGGTATGTTATGTTTTGCCTCATGTCACCTTTTTTCCTTCTCTTTCATATTTGGAGCTAAATCAAATTTTGAAATATCATATTTTTACTATAGGATAGAAATTAAATTTACTAGGTTGAAATAACCCAGAAAACTGCTATGTACAAAATGTTGGTGAAATACTGAAACCATCGCTTCAAAATAATTTCCATGCTTATGGACAGCTATCTCATCACCTGAATTATCTGAGAAAATTACACTACCCTTCTGATGAACAGCAAAGGGGATGATACTTTGGACATACAATTACAAGCTTCAGATTACTGATAAAAATCACGCTGCCTTTTGCGGTGGCAGTGAAGGTGGTCGCCTGAGACAGCTCAGACAGAGACCCGGCGAGGAATGACACGGATGGAGTCACTTTAGGCAGAGGGACAAGCCAGAGCAGCACGTGAAGCAACCCTCGGGAGTCTGCAAGACATCACCCAAAGGCCTGGGAAATCCTTGCAATGCACTCCACAGGCAATAAAACTAGATTGTTAAGAGAAATAAAACATGCCCATGGACATTTTCCCCTCACACATCTGGCACAGCCAACGACTGTATTTTCAGAGGCACTTAGCAAAGGAGGGGAGGAAGGAAGAAAAGAAGGACAAACGTGAAACTTTGTCCATTAGGACGGGCTGGCAATATCATAGTAAACCAACAGAGAGCACTAGTTTTCTGGCTGCATTCAGAAGTTTATGGCTCTTCCAGCGCTAACAAGTGATATTGATGCCAGCAGGGAGCAATGTGACTGTGACCTCCCCCTCATAATACAGGTCACAGAACTTCCCTAAATTTAATTCCAATTTCAAATCAAATAGTTGAACTGGAGCTACAGTTTAGAGAACCATCCAAGATTGATTTTAATATTCTCAGTGACGGACAATCAACCACAACCCTGGGTCAGATGCTCATAAAGTTAATTTCCCCAGCCATTAAAAACATTCACCTTCTTTCTGGTCTGAATTATCCCAGTGTCAAATTCCAGCCTTTGGATGTTTTCTTGCTAGGCTGGGAAAGGTTATATGATCACATTTCTCCTCCTCACCACCCAATCACTCCTTTGCCTTTAACAAAGCCAAGTGCACTGAGATCTTTGAGTCTCCCTGGTTATTGCAGCTTTGCTCTGAATGCTCCCAGGTTCTCTTTGACCCTTTTGATTTCTGGTTCCCAGAAATAGATATCACAAACTGCCCCTCTTCCGCCTGCCCATGCCCGCCAAATGCACCCAGGGACCATACTAGACTTAGAAACCAGAGCTGGGGACCTCTTCTTTACTCACCAAGCCCACTTCTCAGCTCTGCCCAAGTCTCTGCTTTCCAGGAGATGTGATCTGCTGTGTGCCTGGCACTCTGCTCTTGGATGCCTGGCCTTGCTTGTGGTCATATCAAAATGCTGTTTGCCTATATCCCATTTACTAAGCATCTCATGTCACTAAGTATGCCATTTTCCCTGCAGGGTGTGTGGACGCAGATGAGTGATGCACTCGTGACTATTGCAGCTCTAGGCACAGACTTGCTGTAGCAACTGGCACCAACGATGATGGGGAAGCTGATGTCCATTACAGCTGGTCTTGCGTCTCTTTCTCTGCCCTATATACCCTCACTACTCCTCCACCACCTCTTTCACACCTTTTATTCCCCCAGAGCTGGGGGAATGAGGGAGGATGGGGAGAATGGGGAGGATGAGGCTCTTCAAATAGCCCCCCTGCTGCATCTCATCATGATGCACTGGATTTATTTTTCCCTCTCTAAGATGGTTTCTTTGAAGCCAAGGAAGAGACCAGAGGTAAGTGGACAAGAGTTAAGAGCCTCAGTCATACAATAGCCAGGGCAAGAGTAGCAAATCCCAAAGGATCCTTGCCTGACTCATTCATAACACCGAGACATTAGCAAAATGGGACTGAATGGGTTGCTCCTTTCACTCGCTAACCAAAGCAGACTGAAAACATTATGGAGTAAACGTTCTACCAAAGCGAACCACAAGATCAGGCAATAACGAAATCCTCAGTAAAGCGGAGAGAGGCATCACCTCAACAGCTCGTTGGAGTTGCCTTCTCTAATGAGCGCAGCGGTCCAATGTACCCCAGTGTCAGCCGCAGCCCCAGCGTGCTGCGTGCATGTTGGGAAGGCCTGGAGGAGCCTGCAGGCAGATGATGGAGCCCAGCCTAATCTCACCCCCTCCGCCCTAGGCAGGTAATGTGTGCAGGACATGTACATCTTGAGCGGTCTCAAAGCTGGAGCCATGCCTTGGGCAAGAGCAGCCCTGGGACCCCACTGGCACAGAGCGGTCGGGCCAGGGGCGGTAAAGAGGAAAAGCAAGATCCTGAACATCCATCTCTCTGTCTTACTTAAATGTTTGGTGCTTATGTCTTTTCCTCTCCTCACCCAGCCTTTTCCTGCCACTTTGCTTTCTCCTCTGGCATCCTTCCTGCTCCTTTGAAGACGCTCCCAGGAGAGCTCGTGCTGTCACACTCACTCGGCAAGCTTTCGAACATGAGCAGGGAACAGAGGAAAGGCTTAAGTGTCAGGGGCCAAGCAAAGCTATTGAGTTGTGCTTTTCTACTCGGGATTCCTTTGCTTTCACCTTCCTGAAAGAGACTCAGGGGTCTCTTTGGAAACCTGCCTTGCTGCTCCTTGCTTAGCTCTAGAAACGCTCTGTACTATTAAAAATAGCATGCCCTGGAAAAGTTGGCACATTTTGGGTTTGTCGCCCTTTCTAAAACAGCCCTGAAGATACCGGGAAGATTGAAAACCAGCAACGACCCAGAGATGACTGAGCTGCACGCTGAGGGGTACCATGGCCAACATGTTGAAAGTCCTGTGGCTCAGAGACCCAACCCTCCCTTGGTCCAGGGGATGCTTTTTTGCGCATGCCCCAGGGGACAGACACCACAAGGCAGGACAGAACAATCCCTGAGGGTTGGGGCGGCTGATCCCCCACACCCCTGCAGCTCTCCCAGCCGTACCCGCCTTCCCACGGGGGAGACCGGACAGGGCAGCACAATAGCCATTTCCCTCTTTGCAAATACTATAATTGGAGTTACCGTACCACATTTTCATGACCCACAATGAAGGTCAAATGCTCAGGAGACCTCGGTTCCTGTTTAGTCGCTGAAAGGGCAGAGAATTTCAAAGAGGCTGGCATATTGTATGCTATATTTATCAGAAAATAGCCCTAAATATCAAATGAAGGCCATAGCTTGGCTTTTCAAAAAGCCTTTAAAAATACCAACCACCTGAATTACCCAGATGGGAATAAAGTGATGCTGAAAATCTGGTGTCTTGCTGGACCGTGGCACCACACAGTCAGCGCTACCCTCACACCACTGCACTGCAGCCTAAATCCTGCATCAAGCCCATTCCTCAGACACTCTCAAGCTGCTCAACAAGATGTTTCCTACTGACAGCAGAGAGCTGAAGAGGGAATTGAGGCCCCACTGTGTGCAGGTAGAGTTTTTTATATTTTGCATAGCAAACAAAAACCGTTAAGTAGGGAGTAACCACATGTACAAGATGTTAGATCTCCTAGCCCTCTGCGATCATCGCACCCAAGTGCCTTTCAGGTATTTATCTTGAAAACACTGCTTGGCAAGGGACACGGACAAGAAAAATGGAGTAACTCATCCTGGGTCCCCACCATCAGTGGTGCAGCAGAAGCTGGGCAAAAGCCTACCAGGTTTCAGCTCAACTCCCTGCTCACTGCATGAGCCCTTCTCTCTCTCTCAGGGGTAGGTGGGGACAGTCAGTATTTCCTAATAAAAATCCTTCCCCCAAGACGAAGGGAGGGAAGGAAAACACAAAGGAAAAAGGTTTTGCCTGGAGCCATCGAGCACAGGAGAGGCGGGACCACGATCTGGGACACACAGATGCCCACCTCTGAGATGTCCATCCCAGAGTCTGCAGCACATGAGTTATTTCCAGACACATTTTTCTCACTCTCTGATCAGATCTGGAATTGACAAAGCATCTCCTCCTATTTCAACAGCATCCCAGCAGACACTGCCAGAAACAATATATAACCACTATTGCAATTCTTATTGATATGTCATCAGAAAACTCCACCTCCTCAGAAGCCCTACAACAACCACTGGAACTAGGGAATGTACGCCCTGATCCTACAGAAGTAATTTTGACCACTGGCACATGGACAAAGACCTTATTTAAAATGTAGCAAACACAGATTTCATGATCTGAGGAGTAGCTAAAAAATAATATAACCCTTAAGCTTAAAATTTCTATCAGGAGCACATAAATTCATAATTATTTTCAGGTACTTATTTTTAAAATATTGTGATGTATTAATATAAGCTTGCGACTTTAAAGCACTTCTCCTAAGTTCGCTGAGAGTTCAGACAAAATCAAAACAGGCAGAGCCGCACATCATCTCTGCTCTGTGCCACTGAACTGGAGCCCAAAGCAGCCGGGCCCCTTTCTCCCTCTTCTCGATCACTGTGACTCACAGCGTGCTCCAGAAAGAGATAATATTATTCCTAGAGAGAGACTGTGTCTTCAGCGTCTGATGAAAAGTCCCCTAACTAAATAAAAGAAACTTGAGCTGCTGATATTTATTCATAATATTGAGCTTCTTGCATGCATGGTGATACAGACACACACTCATTTCCACTGGAACAAAAAGTTTAAGCAAAATTCAGGCAAAATATGCCATACAAAGAGCAATACCTCTGCAGGAGTGGTCCATCTTGTTGTATTTGAAGTACCCGCTTTTGCACTGGCAGAGCGCGACCCCATCGAAGTCGGTGCATTCAGAAGTTTCCTTGTCGCATTCGGGGTCTTTCTGCTTGCACAAGCTGCCAACTGTCGGGAAGAGGCGTCCAACATCAGCGCGGTTCTCTCTGAACCCACCGCCATGCACATTTGCTTTCCCCAGGCATCACATCCAGCTCATGTGCAGCTTTAATCTCTTTTCTTTTTTTCTTAAATAACATTTGTTCCATTAGGAGACAGTCAACATTACACTGTCACCATTTCTTTCGTATCTACCATTGTTTGTACAGGCAAATAGAGGGGTGAATAATAAATGTTTCAGCTCGGAGGCAGAAGGGGAAATGAAAAAGAAAAATTTGGTTTGGCTCAAGCTGAAACACATCCACCCCCGAGACAGTTCAACGCATCAATTTTTAAGTTTATATCAAGCAAAACATTTTGCTCAGCCCAAAAATTTTTTTTTCCATTTCAATATTAAGCACTGGATTTTTTCATTTTTCAAAGGAAGAATTTGTCCTTTCATTTACATTACTTTGAAGCAGTGTTTTAATTTAGAAAGTCAGATTTTTTACAATAAGCATTCAGGAAAATTGTGGGTAAATGACAGAAACTGTGTCACTGAATTTACATTATTTACTGGGAGGTCAGACTAAATGGTATGAACAAAATGAAAAATATTAATGAGAAATAGGATGTTATGGAAAACACGTCACTCATTTGGCAGCCACCTTTTATAAACCTGTCCCTGCTAGATTAATCTCTTCTTTTTTTTTTTTGATCTGACATCTTTTAAGGAATTCATTTGTTTCTCATTCTGCTTACTTTAAGTTAGAAGTAGACTTTACAAGAAGCATTGTATCAGAAGTAACGGCTAGATATAATCTGAGTGCGTCTACCAAAATAATTTCATACAATCCATAGTGGAGTGTGGCTTTAAAATACAGCATGTAAAATAAAAGCACACACTAAATTTCTCATCTTTGCGTTTATTTTGCCAAAACTATCCAAGGGATTTCCCACTAGACCCAGGCTAAACGCTGCTGCCCTTCATCCTCAAAGCCAAACCTCAAAGCCTCCAACTCCGAAGTCGCAGAGCTCGTTGCAGGAGCCCATTTTCAAGGGTATTCCCTCCCTGCATCCTGTTGGTACCTCTCACAGATAAATCTCCTCTATCTCACGGCTAAATCTCCTCTATCGCACCCTCGTAAAGCAAGGAGCTGGAGGTGCAGGGCAGAGGGCCACCACCTGGGGTCCACCTGGAGAAGGTCCTGCACAACACTGATGTGCTTCTCCAGGTCTCTCTGTGCCGGACCCTCACCTCCCTTTGGCAGGTAGAGGATTTGGCACAGAAATCGAAAGCTCTTAACTGGGAACCATTTTTACACCCTGCAACACTGAAATTGGGCAGGCAGGAGAGTGCAGCTCCCTGCTGTCGTGGTTTTGGCTGGGATGAAGGTGACTTTCTTACTAGCAGCTGGTGTAGTGCAATGTTTTGGATTTGGGATGGGAAATGGTGTTGATAGCACACTGGTGGCTTTGGTTGTTGCTAAGCACTCAAGGCTTTTTCTGCTCCTCACGATGCCCCACCAGCAAGTAGGCTAGGGGTGCACAAAAAGTTGGGACGAGACACAGCCAGGACAGCTGACCCCAACTGCCCAAAGGGATATTCCACACCATTTGTTGTCATGCTCAGTATAGAAAGCTGGGGGAAGCAGAAGAAAGGGCAGGGGATGTCATTCAGAGCTATGGTGTTTTTTCTTCCCAAGTAACCATTATGCGTGATGGAGCCCTGCTACCCTGGAGATGGCTGAGCACCTGCCTGCCGATGGGAAGTGGTGAATGAATTCCTTGTTTTGCTTTGCTTGCGTGCACAGCTTTTGCTCTACCTATTAAACCGTCTTTATCTCAACCCACGACTTTTCTTGCTTTTACTCTTCCGATTCTCTTCTACATCCCAGCGAGTGGCTGCATGGTCCTAGTTGCCGGCTGGGGCTAAACCGCAACACCCGTGTAGCCTCCAGTGGCTCTAATCCACTTCACTGGGGGGATTTGTCTTGGTTTTCATGCCATTTCCCTGGCTCCTGGCTGGGTGGGTGGAATTAAGACTTACGGGTTTTTGATCTGGCCGGGGCCTGGTGTCACATCACGGAGATGAAAGGCTGCCCTACAATGCCTCTAATCCTGTGCTGCACAATGTTTTCACAGAGAGACAGATTTCTCACACATGTGGCAAAGATAAGGCTCAATATCTGCATCCCTTTTGTACTGCAGAGCTCTTAAGATGACTCCCATTTATATAAGATAAAAAAGATTCAGAGGGATTTTACCAAACACCAAAATCTTTCTCCCCCTGTTACAAAAGGAGCCAAATAAAACATCCCTTTCCCTTCCCATCACAGTTCCTCCAGATGCTATTTACCTCTGTGGAGCGGTTTCAGGCTGGAGATGAACTGGCAGGCTTCGGTGGGGGATTTGCAATCTCGAATGTAGCTTTTCACGCTGCTGACGACGTCATAGAAAGTCACGTTGGATGCTAAAGAGAACGTGGATTGCACTGAAACATGCACAAAATTTGCCTCCCTAACAGAAAACAAAACAAAACAGCCCTGAGTACCACGGGTCAGTCTGATATCATTGTTAGCACCTTACACATAGAACTCTTATTAACGCACATTATACATAGGACTCATTAATGCAAGCAATGCTTATCACAGACACAATATTGCATACATACTGAAACAGCCACGCATTGTAACAGACCTTAAAAACAGGACAAACTTACACACAGAAAGATAAATTTGGGCCTGGAAGGGGTGCTGGTAGCTCACTTTGAAACCAGCCATAAATCCCTCCTGGGCAGCTCACAAGCCCGTCCCCAGGCTGCTCAGGCCAGGAGGAGGCTACTGCGAGAGCCGGGCAAGGTGGCCAGGCATTGCCAATTGCATCAAGCCAGATTGCATCAAGCCCAGCACCGACTCAAAATGGAGAACATGGATCTCAAGTTCAACATCCCGAACGCTTGAGTTTCTCACTCTTCCCCTGGTAGCCTTAGCCTTACCTGGTTGCCTTAACTGTGGAGTGGTGGTACCCTGGCAAGCCCGACAGCGATGCATCAAGCTGCAAGGAAGGCGAAAGCAGCTGTTAGTGCCCCAGGGGGATGATGGAGGGAAGCAGCCCGGTGGGATGCAGTACAGGACGGCCCTCCTGGGTCACTGACACCATCCCCCATGTTCGCCAGAGCTGCCTGCGCAAGGGGGCTCTGAGCATCCCAGCAATTCATCTGCTTGATAAGAAAGATGCGTTGTCCCGCTGCCAGCAGGGGACAGCTGAAGTCACCGTTGCACAGCCTTGGAGAAGAATGAAGACCTGGGGGTTTTGACATAAGGACCTGCCTGGGGCCCCACTGTACCGCCAAGGTAGAGGACGAGACAGAAGCCAGAGGGGAGAGAGCCCTGGGAGAGAGGCTGAGCTCAAAGCCTCCCTCTCCCTGGATCCATGTGGTTGGTTGTGCTGACTCCCCAGCACAAGCCACGCAGGCAGCATCAAGGAGATTCACTCCAGCTCCCCATTCCTTTGGCAGCATCTCCAAATCACCTACTCCAAAAAGGGTTGGGATAGCCAGCCTAGGAACTGCTAACAGGACAAACTCATACATGCTATGATCTGGCTAAATAATGCACAGAGATATACCTGTCCCCAGCCCAGAAGTTTTTTTGGAGAAACTGATAGTACAGCATATTGGGAAGCCACCAGCTCACCCAGGCCTTTCTCTGAACAGATCAGGGGACAGGTGGTTGCAATAGCGTGGCTGGGAAACTCCACCAAGAGGAAGGTATGTATTGGGTGGGTGCTGCTGCTGTGCTTCATCCCATGGGGTCTAGCTAAGAGCAAGGTGGCACCAGCTGCAGTCCAACCTGCCCCAGCACCTGTGAGATTTACTGTGAGGAGCCCTATCTCTGCTGCTGTCTTGAGAGCCTGGGCACGGCAGGGGAGAGAAGCGTGCTGGGATTTAAAAGCGTACATCTCACCAGTCCTTTACATCAAACCAGGATCGTTCAATGATTAAAAAGGCTAAATCCAGTCTACAGAGTCTTGTGGCTTTCCACGACAACCATAAAAGGAGCAAAGGGGACCTGTCCCATCAGCATTGGCAAAGTCCCGGCAACGACACTCACCATCGACAGGATTTCATCCTCAACGTGTAGGAGCTCTGCATACTTCCCATGGGTAATATTAAGTTTCAGGGGGACCTGGCCAATAAATATTCTTACTAAAAAGGAAAATAAGACAAGTTAGTTGGAACACATGTCTCCATGCCGTGTGTAGCTGCAGTTTCATCCACCTTACATGAGAGACTGTCTGCATGGAAAATCCCTTCACGCAGCAGATAGAAAATTCAAATCTGACAGTCACTGTCTCAGTAAAGCAAAGTCCTAGCCTTGGGAGTTTTCCCAAGGGTTGCTGCAATGTTCCCACAGCCTCAGTCAAATTCCAGAGCTCAATGCTGCTGAACAGCCAGCATTTCACTGCAGAGTTCATACATCTCCTATAGAAACACAGACTAATTTAAAAAGACCCCTAAACCACAAAAAGAGCTGGCTAAGTTTATTAACAAGATAGTTTCAGGTACCAAAGCTATTTATAATAACTTGGGGTAAACCTCTCAAATCTCTTACCCCTCCCTCTCATGGAAGGAAAGCAAATCAGCAAGTCAAAATAAAGCACTGTAGAAAGGACATTTTCATTTTTCAAATTGTTGGACAGAATGAGCAATGACATTTGAAAAGAGGTCCAAAAGATGCATTTTTCCATGCTTAGATTAATATTTGATTCATGGCAGCAGAATGCAATAACCCGAGTTGTCCAGACTCAGAGAGATAATATCCCTAAATCTTGTATTAAGTGTCATGAGATACTCGGTGGAAATGAGAACTCAGAGCTTCAGTTTTATGTTCCACCAGAAAAGCAAATATGGTTGCAGATAACATTATAAAGCCTCCAATTCTTTCCCTTTTTTTCCCCATCCACAGAGCCTATCTTCATCACAAATTTTATATCCGACAGCTCTAATATAACAACTCCAGGTAAAAATAATCACCTTCTCAGTATTTATATAATCTGCCCATATCCCAGTTCAAGGCATAATCAAAACAACTCTCTAAATTAGAAGCTGACACATTCCAACTCGAAGAAATGTTTCAAAACACCCTTCAGGGACACCTCACCCATGTTCCCTTAGCAAAATTTCCATGCCTCTAATCCTCAATGATTAAGGGTCAGAAGAAACTCTAGCAAAACAAATTCCCCTTTACAATGGGACATTGTAAATCCTTGAGACTGAGAGTCCTCTAATAGAAAGGAGGGGGTCAGAACCTGAGTTCCAACTAATAACTGTGCTGCATGAAAAATGTCAAAGGTATGAAACAAGACCTTGATCTTGCAAAGACTTTCACGGCTGCTTAATTTTCCGCGCATGGCTGGTCCCACAGAAGCCAGGTTACACAATAGCCCCACTCACTTCTCCCAGGCCAAGCGCCGTCACCCGGGTTTGCCAGGCTGGGAGCTACGATAAGCTGCTGAATGCTTTTTGGGGGTTGTAAAGGGCGTGAGGGACAGAAGGGGCACATTTGTCCTCACTAACAAGCCCGAGCCCACCGCTCTGTTGCTGTGTTTTTAAGAAACCCTCAGCTATCGCTGTGCCTGCTCCCCAGGGCACCCCAACACCACAGGCTTTAGACACTGCACTTGTAGAAACACTAAAAGGCTCTTGTTAAAAGTGATGGTTGGGAGGAACATGAAGCTCCTGAACTAGTCTGAGCCTAGATTAATTTGTTTTAGAAGATTACAGATAATTATTTCCATCTTTTTCTCCCCTGTTTTTTCACTTCTGTTTTCTTACCCAAATTGCACTTTCCTTTTTCCAGCTCATATCCAAGAGGACACTGACAGATATAGGAGCCACGGGTGTTGTTGCAGGTGGCCAGCGCAGGACAAGGGTTGGAGAGACATTTATCCACATCTACAAAAGCAGAAAAAAACCCAGGCTATAGTTACAGAATCACAAAAATCATCAACTGTTGGGCTAAAAAAGATCAACTTGGCTCCTCTCCTGTGACCCCCTGAGCATTATCAGATGCTTCGTTGCATCATTTGCACTTACTATTTATCTGGTTCTTAATTATTCTGTTGGAGCTGAAAGAATAAATACAAACCACTTGCTCTTGAATATTCATTCAAAAGCTCTTGGGATCCAGTGTTGATCCATGTCAATATTAACACCCAGCTTGCCTAAAGCACTGCTCATCTGCAGATCTCTGGGTGCTTTCCAAAGAAAAACAACCCTCCAGTTACGGATGGAGAGACCGAAGAAGGGACCTTGGCAACCAAAGCTAGACACAGGAGCATGGGCTCCTTCACCAAAGTCCTGCCCTTTTCATCCAAGCCCTGTTTCCACGAACGAAAGCTACTGCTTGAACACTGATGCAGTCTGTAGGTTACCCAGCAATGGTGGAGGCATTCTCAGCTGCCGACACCTCCTTTACTGGGGCTGCAGGACCGTGCCAGGTTGGGGCTGCTCACAGCAGTAATATCTGCCTGTGCCACCACTCGTAATGCACCTCCCACTGGGTGAGGGAGGGCTTGGGGAGCAGACACCAACTGTGAAATATGGTGTTTCGGGGCATTAATGATGGTAGTCTCAGGTGCTTCATAGATTGGACAACTCAAACTGCAAGTTCTGGAGAAGATACCCTATATCTCCCTCTGAAAAAAGCCACCTCCTGGTCAAAAATGCTCCTCTTGCGTGTGTATGTGCATGTCACACACGTATGCAAAGGCAGACCGTAGGCAGGACTGTGGACTTGTCGGTGACAAGGCGCTACAAGATGAGCAAGACAGCTTACACAGCCCTTGTACCTATTTTGCAGCTGCTGCCGAGCGCTGCAGCAGAGGCAGGAAGGATGGGCTTTGTGGTTAAAGCACAAAGAGCGAGAGTCAAACCCATGTGTGTATTTCTGACAGCACCGCGATGCCCCATGGCCTCACGCAGGCCCTGCAGACCAGGCAGTCCCAAGCTGACCCGGGACACACCATTTGACGCGATCTCTGAGTCTCAGCTATCTTGGCACGACCACCTCAGGATCAGCGAGAAGGACATTTGGTGTCTTTGATCTAAGCAGCCAGAAATGAGTGGGTGTATTGTAAAACAGTGGCTTTCACTTTGGCATCCTTCAGTTTGCGCTTTGTAGAGTGTGGTCCAGGGCAGCTTCTTCTCTCACAGCAGTGAGTGCCCACATACAAAGCACCACGTCTCAGGCAGCAGAAGGATCTTTTTCATTCTGGTAAATGGCAAAACTCAGTATTTAAAGGAAAGAGTAAATTAACTAAAGTGTGAATCAGTTGGTAAAAAGGGTACATTACATTAGTTTGGATAAAAAAAAATCCATTCCCTTACAGTGAATTTTTTTGCATGAAGCTATAGCTATAATTAAAACCGATCAGCCTGAAAAATAGCCTTTAAATATTTAATTATTGGATGGAATATATACTATTGCCAGTATTTCACTGTGATTAATGCAATTAGCACACACAGTATCCTACAGTGGCATGAGGGCCAGGCTCCTGAACTTTAAACACAGAATCAATTTCCATTCATATAGAACTTCGCTAGATGTATTTACTTGAGAAGATAAGGAGCCTGGCAGCGATAATAAAAGATTGCAACAATGCAACGAGCAAGACTACGGTAAATAGCCTAGCAGGAGAAGCAACAGGCCCCTGAGTAGGAGATTATTTAGTGACTTGGGGAGAAAATGACCGTAGGTTGTAATAACAGAAGTTCCAACAAAAATACCAAGTGCTGGCCAACTGCCTTTTCTCATTAGTAAGATAGATATTGATCAGTATCGATCGACATTGCTGACTGATTGACAAATATAAAGTGCATCCTACGCTTAGCTAGAAGGCCAGTCAGCTTTATTTTCTTGAAATTCTCAATTTTCAGCTTAACATTTCTATCAGAAACGTTCACCAAAATGCTCACCCTTTTCCAGCAGTTCAGCTTGACTGCTAAACCTTTAGCTTAAAAATACTAACATGGAGACCGAGTTTTTATCCTCAAACCCTGCTGGTAACAGACTGTCATACATACATACATCACCTTTCGAAGACCCTTAAAAGGGGACCCAGGCATTGCTGGCCCCCTCATCCCTAGCCCCACCACTGATGAGCACCATTAGACATATTACCTGTTGCCTGAGATGATGTCCTCAGCCCAGTCGTGCTACTTGATGGAGGAACAGTGGTTGGTTTGGTAGCAGCCAAAGTAGTTGCAATGCTCACAGTGGTCTTGCTGGTGTGAGGGGCTTCAGAAGGATTCGTAACGGGGATGTTTTCTTCGGTGACTTTACCAGGCCTTGCAGTGGTGGGATCCACAGCTTCTGTGCTTTCACCAGTGGTATACACATGCTTAGTGGCAGCAGGCGTTTGAGCTCTGTGGGCTTTTGTGGTGCTAGCATCACCTGGGGTTAGCTGGCGACTGGCTGGTGTTGTCAGCACAGGAGGTTTCACCGTCGTAAGTGCCACCGCAGGGATGATGGTGCTGTGGTTTGTTGCACTTGGTGAGGGACTAAGGGGTGCATCCGTCAGCCCAGCCCGTGGAGCATCATGAGCCGTGGTGGGCAGCAATGTTGCCTTCCCAAAGCTGCCTCCCTGGGCAGTGGTGACTCTTGGCGAGGTGGTCTCCATTACCGTCACAGGAATGGACACAGACATGATGCGTCCACCAAGCTGCTCCATGGGCGCCGTGAGAAGAGGAGGAGACCCGGTGGAGGTGAAGGTGGTGCTGTGTTGGGGTTGGTGCGTGACATTGTGTTTGTTGGTTCCTCTGGGTGAGGTCCCAGCCACGGCGGCTGTGGAGGGCACCTGCCTGACCACAGTTGTAGCTACAGAGGTGCTCGCTTGACCACTATCGTTGGACTGCGAGATGGATGATGGTGACGAAAACAGAGGCAATAAAGATGTTAACGAATAAGATGGGGAAAGCAATGAGGAAGTGGGCAATGAGGATGACAAAGCCTGCAGAGGGGGTGAAGATGCCATCACAGAGGACGAGAGCGGTTCAGATGACTCTGATGATGTAAACAAATAAGTTGGCGGTGGTGTTGATGACAGGGAGTGATGCAGCGGTGACACTGAGGAAGAGGCTGGAAATGCTGATGAAGACAGAGATGATCTGCCAGTGGTCAACAACTGAGAGTCAGTGTTGAAGAGAGTCGTATTTTGTACGCTGCCTGCAGAAGCAGAAGTCAACAGTTTGGACGAGTGTACCAGCAATGGTTCTGTAGATGGTTCAACAAAACTGCCATCACTGGATACGTTGTTCCTCCTGTCCTGTGCCACAGAAGACCTCGATGAATCAGAAGGGTTGGAAATCTCAGAAAAAAAGGTGGAACTTTCTGAGGAGTCAGCAGAGGTGCTGCTATTCGAGATAGACAGGAGTGTCCTTTCTCCTCCTCTGGTATATGTCGTTGAAATGTATGTGCCATCTGTATGAGAAACTGAGGTCCGTTTCTCAGCATCGATGCTACTGACTGGCTGATGACTACTTGAAAAGCCTGGAGTAAAAGAACAAAATGTATTAGAAAGACAGAGTAATATTAAAGTATTTTGATGTGATATTAAAATCACTTGCTAAATATATAAAATGGTTTTGCCTGTGAACTGGCCCATGCTCTTCTGAAAATTTAGAACACCACCCAAGTGTGGGTATCAAACTGGGAGTCTTCTGCGCTCCTTAATTCATTCTAAAATCGTGAACTCAGAGAGACACAAGGCTTCTTTGAAAGGTGTAGGTTTCTAAAACACTCTTCTTCCAGTACTGGTTTTCTAATGTGATTGAGTGCTTATCCCTCCATGCTATTTTGTGTCAAGCTAAGCAGGAAAACCTATCTGTTCTCTTTATCACTCATAATTTATAAAACTCATATCCTCTCCCTCTTATCCTCCATTCACAACTAAAGAATATCCATCTTCTTCAGTCAGTTTGTTTTTAGACACAGTGAACTTCATGCCTCTGCAGGATGAAATTATTACAATATGTTAATTTGCAGCTTATCATGAACTGATTGATAGAAAACTTTGCAGTCAGGAAACCCTAAATGTGTAGCACATCAGTCTGCAAAAAATTCAGATTATTTAGCATAAAAGGTGCAGTCAATCTTATAATACGAATTTCAGGATGTACTGATAAATTCAGCAATCTCTACAAATTAAAAAAAAGGGTACTGAACATTTGATTTAATTCTACATATGACTTAGGTCAGCATGAAACAGTTCTGAAAGCATCACTCACAAGAAACCAGTTAGGGTACAAAAAAATAACGTGGCCATCAAAACAGGAGAGCTTCCCTGCTAAGGCTCATGGTTTCACTTCTGGAATGATTCTCCAGCCTGGTGGGATCTGGCTTTGAGTCCCTGGATGAAAACATTCTCCCAAGTGTACCCACAGGTGGCTTTGCACGTACCAATGAACAAAAACTCTGTATACAACGTAGGCAAAGGCACAACAACGTGAACTTCCCCACCAGGAGACACTAACTTACTTGTGAGGTCATTCTGGAAAGAGTAAGTGGGCATCTTGGAAGAACGTGTGAAGAGCGTCTCCGTTGCAAAGTCTGTGAAGCCCACGCTGCCAGCCGAGGCGTTGGCCGTCCCACTCTGCTCCACCAACGTTGGCTGAGCCGGCCCTGGAGAGCTGGCGGTTTCGGCGTAGGAAGTAGAGCTCTCCGTGCCAGCGTCCAGCGCCCCGTCTGTCACCGAGTGCAGTGTCCTATCTCCACCACCAGCAGACGTGGATGAACTGTACGCAGGATCCATGATGGGGCTGGACAGCCTTTCCTCAGCACTTGAGCTGCTTAGTGAGCGATGGCTGCTGCCCACAGCTGGAATAGGATCGAAAAGCAGGCATCTGATTTTAACATCTGAGAGCAGATAGTACTTGTGGTTTCTACAATAATTCTGTTTTGAAATGCAGTTTAATAAAATTGCACAGATAAACACAGATTAAATACAGATTAAGTAGATCCCACATATCTATCACCCTAAACGTGGATCTAACAAACAAAGTGTACTCCAAAGAAACAGGACTGTTCAAATACAGAGGGACAATCAGTACCATTAGAGTCATAAAGGCATATTTATGTTACTTATAATTATCGCCCCCAACCCAGGCAGATAGTAGATACATCCTACAGCAAGAAGCTACACGTCTCGTTTCTGAGATTTTTTTTGTTAAGGACCAACAGCTGCAGATATATAGTAACAAGGAGCAGAATCACCACTGCTTATAAATCCTGCCCATGACACCCGCAACAGCTCTGACACATGTTGGTGGTCATATCAACCCCATGGAAGAGGAGGAAGGAGAGGCAGTGGGTTCTTTCCTAACTGAAATGCCATCCTGGAGTTCAGAAAAACTCACTGGAAGGTTCACCAGCGGCTGAGAAGTAGGTGGAGACCCTGGATGAAAGGGTGACCTTGGGCTCTGGGTACCCTGCTTGGACAGATGCGACGTGTCCTGCTCCAGGCCATTCCGTGGAGGACGGGAGGGGGCTGGTGCGGGGCTCCCCGGCTGTGTCCGGCTGAGACGTGGGGCTTGCTGCTGCTGTGCTCCATGTGCCACGGTTAGCTGCAGCCTGGGATGTCCCCTCCCCGTGGCTGGAGAGTGGGGTTGAGATGTACATCGTCTCAGTAGGAGCACCAGAATCTCTTCTTCCTCTCTCTGGAATTGCAAAGCAGATATATACATAGATATATATAAAAATACATATTTTGTATATTAGTAATACCTTTGAGGCCTCTACAGGGACTAAAATCTGAATATCTCAACTCCCACAATGGAGGTGGCGCTCTGTTACCAACATCACCTATTTGCTAAGTGAGGTTCCCAGGCAATCTGTGCTTTTCCCCTTTACACCAGAAAAATAAAACAGATCAGGGTGCACGGTGTTTCTGAAGAAGAACAGTGGCAGGGAGGTAGGACCTGGTCTTGGACATCCTGCAAAAAGTTCCCTTGGGAGGACCAGTGGGTTTCAAACCAGCTCTGGTGGGACCCTGGAAGCAGAGTTGAGGCTGAAACACACAATAGCTGGGATACAAGGAAGGGTGAAAGTTCGACCGATCCCTCGCCATATCTTGTGCCAGAATCCCTCGGTTTGAGGGCTGAGGTCAAAGCTCCATGGCACATGGGCACACATGGCCCAGAAGAGCTGCCAGGCCATCTAGTTCCTGACACGAGCAGCACTGCCCCAAGGCAATGAGACAGATAACTCACCAGCCGTGCAGTGCTCAGACACCCTTCACTATAAACCCAGGTTGCTAAAAAGGCAGACCTGGTTTAAAGCTAGAAAAGGGAGGGTGGGACCTCAGGAGCGGGCGAGGAGGAGGGATGCCCTTCATGGCAAACCGGGAAACCACAAGACCCACCTGAAGCACTTGCTGAAGGTGAAGGCACTGAAACGCTGGGAGGAAACGCAGGCAGCGGCTTCGTTGGAAGCTCACTGAGTCCAGCACTGCTCTGCGAAAAATCACCCTGCCTCCCAGGCTCTGTTGCTGATGAGGATGGCAGAAGGACCACGTCCAAGGAGCTGGTGCGGGGCGGAGCAGGAGCGGGAGCAGAGCTCCCTGCCACACTAGATGCTGCGTGGGTGTCTGACATGGGCTCTGTGCTCCTCTCCCCACCGCTGGTGGCTGTCACTGAGCTGGGCGTACTGGTGCGAGGAGCATTGGGCAGGCGTCCTCCCATAGCTGAGGTCCCTTCTGCTGAGAAAGGGCAAAGCAAAACAGATTTATAGACACTAAGCTATAAACAGGTGGGCACGCTCCCTTCCATCACCATGCTTAGGCTGACGGCACAGATATAATACCGCAGAAGAGCTAAACCTGGAGAAAACTGTGAAGACACAACCCTTTCCTGTGCAAGGAAGTGCTGCTTGCAGGAGGACACCCTGAAGAGGGCACTAGGAACAAATCCTGGGAGCACCGTTGGGTTTGCTTCCCTTCGGCGCTGCTCCTGGCGCCGCAGTCCAGCCACGGGCACCGCTCACCCGCACCACCACCGCAGCGCCCGCACTGGGCGAGGTGGGGTTACAGCGGCACCCGACTCCCTGGTACTCAAAACAAAGCACGGTAGGCTTGTATGGGATCAGTAAATACTGCATTTGCATCCCAGGGCGGGAGTCAGGAATGAGTGGTGTTGCCTCCTGCTTGTATAAACACAGACAACGGGGCGGTCTTCAAATCGTGCTGTCTCAGAAGACACACCAAATCTTGGGGCCAGGCTGCTCTTGCAGTAAGGCTGTTTTTTTTCTGGTGACTAAATACAAAAAACAGCTAATGCATTTTTCTCTGGAAGTTGAAATTTTCCTCCATAATGCCCAATGCCATTGTCCAGCACCTTCTCGCACGCCCTCACTCCTCCATACAGAGCAGATGTTTGAGGTCTACGGGAAGAAGCCCCACGGGGACAGTCAGAGCTCACCTGGGGAAGCGCTTTCTGAAGCAGACGGCAAGCTCATGAGCAACGGGTCCACGGATGACACGGTGGCACCTCTGCCACCACCACCCTGGGCTCCCAAGGAGGACCGGGTCTGGTCTGGAGAGCTGATGGTTTCAGTACCAGTGGTGGAAACCTCTGTTGTTTGGGCCAGCCTGGTGCTGGCTGGCAGAGACCTTAACGTCCTCCCTCCGCCCTTGGTGGCTGTTGTGGAAACAGAGGTGCTAGTGGTGGGGAAATCGGTTCTTCTCTCTGTTGACAAGATGCTGAATGACACATGGCTGCCTCCAGTAGCTAAGATGTGAGAAAGAAACAATTTACATTTTTACAAATGTGAAACTATAAATAAACAGGCAAGATTTCTTCCAGTAACACCCAGAGGCAGCAAGTGCACGCACAAGTAGAAAATATGAGAAGATGTCAATCCAGAGAAAATAGGAAATTTCCAAAGGCATGAAACTTCCTTACAGAGATTTGTCTTCTAAAAAATGTGGTTTGATGCTGAGAAAAGCGCCATTATATAAAAACTGTTGAACTGCTATGCTGTGCACTTGATTTCACCATTATGTGCCTGAGTGCACTCCATGCTGCTAGAACAAACAAATACCATAACAACCCAGAAAAGCCTGGAAATCCGTCCAGACAGCGCTGAGCAGTGTGAAGGTCTTCGAGAAGACGTCTGAAGAAATAGGATCAGGGGGATCAGACCCCTTCAGCACGGCAACGGGTGGTCTAGGACCTAACAGCAGCATGAAGGACCTCAGAGACCACATTCAAAGTTGCCTTAAATTTGTTGAACTGGTTCAATTGCTGGGAAGCGGCATGGTCCAAGGGGCAGGACAGAGGGCAGGAACTGAAGTCCAGTCCTTGGGACTGGAGGGACATGATCTAATCCTCGCTTGCTTAGTTCTCTTGCCTATAAAATGAAGATAGCAACTGGAGATAGTAAAAAAAGAATCGTGTTTTGAAAGTTAATTATTTTTCTTGGTGTAATGAAACTTTCCACACATGTGCCCTTTCTGTCAAAAGCCCAAACCACATTTTTTGGTCAAGCAAGAGCTGAAATATCTCAGACAGAAAATCACACTGCATCTTCCAAACAATATATTCTACACAGCAGAAAAGAGTCAGGCAAGCGTTAAGATACAGTAGCAGTCCTCCTTTTACTTACAAGAAAAATAGTATTTCACTTCTAACTTGAGCTCACCTGAGGAAGGACCTTCTGATGGAGAGTGAGAGCCTGTTTGCGAAGGGTCTGCCACCCGCTCGGTGAAATCTGTGATTTCTCTGGACCCACGCACTCCGTAGGTGTCTCTCACAGGAGACGCAGAGAAGGACCGGATCGTGCCCAAGTACATGCCACTACTGGACGTGGAGTCTTCTGCTGCCCATCGGCTGCTTGTGGCAGACCTCGGGGGCCTCCCGCTGCTGCTGGTGGCCATGGCTGAAATGAAAGCGCTGGTGGGAGAGGAAGCAAGGGGGTTCTTCTCTGTCGTTGAGCTGTGAACTGGTCGGTGGCTGCTTCTGACACCTATGATACAATAAAACCAGGTGTGATTTATGCATTATAGCTATACGTTTGAGGGACTGGTCTAGTGGGAGGTGTCCCTGCCCATGGCAGGGGGGTTGGAACTAGATGATCTTTAAGGTGCCTTCCAACCCGAACCATTCTATGATTCTGTCATTGATTGTACAGTCTATGTTTGTACACTGTTTGTTGAGATATTGAATAGACCAAGTTCTCAACCTGGAAAAGGCGCTGCTCTGAGGTGAATCCCTTACATTCAAGCACATGTGGCTTACAAAAAGCCATGAAAAACTCAAATTAAACCCATGGCTTTTAACTGTAGGCTGTGCACAATACCCAATTTATGTATTTAAGGTGCCTTTGAGCCTGTTTAAATCAGGAGTATATACCTTTAACTTCAAAGCAAATCTAGAGGATGAGCTAAAAAAGGCCTGGTTTAGCTTTTCTAGCGACGGTCCAGAGAGCCAAGTTGATCTCAGTGCCTGGGTGACAGCACAGCCGTGGGGCTGAGCCCCTCAAAGCAAAAGTTACCGAGGGCTACGCAGGCCTGGACACAGCCTCACCTGTAAGATGCTCAGAAACACCCTGGCGCCCCAGCCTGGCGTTCAACACAGCCTGATTTACCCCACATTTTGCTGGTGTTGCTGCCCCAGGGCTCTCCCAAACCGCAGCGCTGGGGATGCCGGTATCTCACCAGCTCACCAGGAGCAGGTGCAGCACTATGACTTGCAGAGCGATGGGCTTAATTGTGAATTAACGGCGAATGGTGGGGCAGAGCTCACTTGGGACCACTCCAAGGGCACGAGGCGAGTCAGCACCCTCGCGGTGGTGGGGGACTCCCAAAACGCTGCCTCTTACAGACCAGCCCACACGGCAGACACAGTGCCGGGTGATGGCTGCAAATCCCCAGCAAAAGTGTCTCCGGCAGGGAAAAAGCGCATGCACATATTTCTAACCGATGGCTGCTTTCCCCAGCACCGGAGTTTCATTAGCAGTGAGGACATTGATGTTTTTCACTTCTTCACCCCAAAAGCCAAGATCCACTCCCACCCTTCCCACCAGCCCTGCTGCCAGCCCGGTTCAGCCAGTAATAAAAATATCCATGTATCCAATAGCGACTGGTGGCCGTATCTAAAGAAAAACAGCACAGGGATGCGAAATCTCATCCAGCCCCAAAACCGCCAACTTTCACACTAACAAATTTACCTCTGAAAGTACCCTGGGAGGCAGAAAGGGAGCTTGTGAGCAAAGGCTCGCCGGGAGGCGCTGGGAGATCGGTGGCTTCCCGAGAGCTGTTAGGACGGTGTGTCCCCACCCCCAAGGCGGAGAAGGTCCCCCACAAAGAGCTGGTGGGGTCAGTGCTGGTGGCAGAGCCCGTTGTCACCCCGGCTGTGCGGCTGTTTGTGGGGGACCCCGCTGCCCCCGCTGCCACGCTGGGCATGTCAGAACCACGGGCATCCGAGTGCAGCGTCGCCTCTTCTGCAGCTGGGATGCTCTTGGCTTCGTAATTGCTACTAAAGGCTAAAAAAAGGAGGAAAAAAAAATATAAAACTGCATACACGTAAATGAAAACAGCTGGGTAGGTTTCATCCCGCTATCAGTTGATGTAGACAACGTATGTGTGAATATTCAATACGGAAATATTTAATACTGGGAAATAATTAAGACGGGGGAAAAAAAGGTCTCCGTATAGGAACTCATGAAATTATTGCTTGCAAAATTCAACTGAAAGTTTTCAAGGAAAATCTATCCCTCTTCCAACAAGAATAATATTTATCCATACTTTCATTTCTGTGAAATGTTTTTAAACGTACAGAATGTGCCAAATACAATATTATTCCTCCTTTCTTTAAAATAAAAAGGATGTATTTTGTTTATAAAGAGTCTTTAAATAATGCTGTGAGTTATACAGCTAGCTATCAAAACTCACCCGTGGAAGTGCTTTCCGAAGCAGAGGGTGAGCTCGTGAGCAAAGGGTCCGTGGCACCTCTGCCACCACCACCCTGGGCTCCCAAAGTCATCCCATGGGACCGGGTCTGGTCTGAGGAGCTGGTGATTTTGGTACCAGAGGTGGAAATCTCTGTTGTCTGGGCCAGCCTGGTGCTGGCTGGCAGAGACCTTAACGTCCTCCCTCCACCCTTGGTGGCTGTCGTGGAAAAGGCGGTGCCAGTGGTGGGGAAATCCGAAACTCTCCTCTCCACGGTCGAGACGTTGGATGGCTGGTAGCTGCTTCCAATGGCTACAGCACAATAAAAAAAACTGGATTTATACGTATGAAATTATAAACAGATGGATCCATTTTCTTCCCAGATGCTTACAGCGCACATACGGATATTAAACATAGGAAGTTTTCAATCTGGACAAAGTGCTCTTTTGGAAAGGCATGAATCCCCTCGCCGCAGGAAGACCTTGCACAAAACCCAGGGCTTGCTGCCAGGAGAGCATGGCTTCACGAGAGCCGGGGCGGCTCGGCCAGCGGGAGACCCCCCGGGACAAGGACTCCGGAGACTTGCCTTTTAAATCCCACCTTCGCTCTAACACTGGTGGAAATCGGCCCAGGCTCTTAGTATTTTTTCGTAGCTTGAACACGGCATCAAAGAGCAAAGGGGGGAAAGCTGAGCACACCCTCATTCCCATAGGAGCCTGCAGCTTACTACACACCCCAGGGCTTAATGGCACACAGGGAAAAATGCTTAAGGAAGTGCAAAACAGGGTAAAACAACAAATCGTAGACTAAGCGAGCTCACCCGTGGCAGTGCGTTCTGAAGCCAGGTGAGAAGAGGCAAGCCAGCGCTCCATGGAGGGCCCTGGGAAACGTCCCCGCGCTGGGGCCACTGAGGAGGAAAACCCAGATCTCGAGTTTTCTGCACCCCTGATGCTGTTCCCGGCAGCTGTGACAGAGGGAAGGGACGTGTCAATGTGAGAACCCTGGAGACGTGTTTGCTCCTGGCAAGCCCCAGGCACAGGACTCAGCAACAACGAGGTTTTCAATAACTTCACGTGGAGTAGGGCAAAGTCTCCGGTTTGGAGAGTTCCAGAAATTAGCCACTTGCAAAGCAAGCGAGGGGATGCCGCGGAGCCCAGGGATCTCGGGTTTGTTGTCCTGTACAGGCTGCTGGAGCACAGGCATCTCACCCCATCTAGCCGAGGGCAAACCCCCCCGGCGTGGCCGTGAGCGTGGGCTACCAACCTCACGCCCCACTAGAGCATTGCGCGGGTGGGACACACAGCTCAGGTGGGGCTGGGACCTCGCCTTCGCTCTGCAGCTGGCACTGAACCAGCCGAGATATGATGCCATCCCGCAGAAAACACAGCGATAAGGTCCAAAGACTTTTTTTTTTTTTTAAGTGGAAAATGCTGGGGGGTTTTGGACCAATTGATTTTTTCCATTGCTTTTTTCCAGCTTTTGGCAGGGAATTTCAGCTAACCACCCAAATAACAGCAAAAAGAGCGCATGCAAAACACAGCACCTTTTCTGTTTCAAGAAAGCAAAAGCTATATAAAGGCTTTTTAAAGCTACAAAACAAACCCGTAGGCCAGCAAAGCTCACCTCCAAAAGTACTGTCCATGGCAGGCGATGCTGTGAGCAAAGGGCTTGTGGAGTCCCCCGTGACATCCCTGGCATGTAGCATGACGTGGTTTGCACCGGTCTGGGTACTGGCAGCTCGGGGGGAGGACTGGGGCTGTCTTGGAGAGCCAGGGATGGGGGTGCTGGGGTGGGTCCGCAGCATCCCCCCACTGCTCCCCAAGGGGCTGGGTGAAGTGGCTGCGGTGCCCGCAGGAGGGCTACCAGGCAGCTCCGTGCCCACCCAGCCGCTCGCTGGTTGAGAGTGGCCACCAGTGCCTGCAAGGCAATGTGGGAAAGCAAATTAGAGCACGGAGACGGGCTGAGCTGCCCACCCAGCATCCTTCGCCATCACCTTCAGCCTCCCCCCAGAAGCCCACGGTCCCTTTGCCTGTACTCTGCCTACAGCAACTTCGTGTTTGGGAGCTGCACTGAGTAATTCATAATTTTCAAGGCCAGGAGAAGCCGCATGGATCCTTCTCTCCACCCTCATGCATGAAGCAAGCCAGAAAACTACCCTGAGCACATGGTGAGGATAGAGGATCCAGCACACAAAGCTCTAGCAATGCAACCGATGCCCAGTTTCTCCAGGCAACAGCATCTCCCTTGGTCCCAGGCTGAACTGGGACGGCTCACCTGGGCGACGAGTGTCTGCAGATGAAGGCAGCAGCACCATCCTCGTCTCATTGTCCAACCCCGCCATGTCCCATGCCCCGCGATGCTCGCCCAGCGTCCTCTCGGCCGAATCGGTGCTGATGGCTGCCAAAACCGGGGGTGTCCTCTCGGCAGCTGCAGGGGTGCCGGGAGAAGCCAGAGCCCTCTTGCCTCTCTCCCAACTGCCCGCAGCACGGTGATGGCTTCCAGTGGCTGGAAAGAAACACAGAGAGAGTCACGTTCCCCTCGGACCAGTTAATGTGACTCGGGTGGGGTGGCAGCAGCATCACCTGCAGTGGTACCCAGCTGTACCACACACTGTGACAGGGTCGCAGCTGCATCCCCTTTGTTTCCTCTGTTTAACACAGAGCACGCTGCAAAAGGGACTGCTGGGAACAGAGGGTTTCTGTAACCAAAAAATATCAGTATTTCAAAATTTGTCTTCATTTGTGCATGGCAACAAAAAAAACAGATTTTTTTTTTTTTTAAACATTAAAAATGCACAGGGCAGTAAATAGCTTATGCCAGGACAGTGAGCAGCTGGCAGCCTGGGCACGCCAGATCCATACGCTAGTCCCTAAGCAGGAAAAAAAAATGAGGAATTAAAAAAATTAAAGAAAACCTCTACGCTCGTATCTTAGCAAGACACTTATTTCATTCGGGGATATTCAGAAAAAAACTGAAGTGGGGACAGGGCAATCAGCACAGCCTTGTCCTGCTGGTGTGGGAAACAGGCTTTGATTTAGTGCACGCTTAGAAAAAGCACATTGGTTTACTCTTGGCCACAGTCCCACCAAATGTGGTGAAGATTATGAACAAGCCCAAAGGTAAACGTTCACTTGCACGATCTCCACGTCAGGACCTCAGCTACGAATCATGACGCAGCTGGCCAGATATTTTTAACTCAGGCACTTGTAATCTAGGTTGGGTTTGAGATGGGGTTCCCCTCCTCCCGGGAGGAGGCGTGGGGATGCTGGGGGTCTCCGCTCTGTGCGCAGCCTTTGAGCCCCGTGGATGGGGCAGGAGTCTCTGGGATGTTGCTGGGTGGTGAATAACGACAGCGGAAGGTCCCAAGAATCACCTTCATTGTAATGTTAAAAAAAAAATAAAAATCAGCTTCCTTGGCGTTGGATTTCTTCCAAAAATCTGAATTTCTAGCAGCAGGGCGGGAATACTTCCTAACCCACTGGCCACGCTCAGTCCATGGCTTGGTAAAGGCAAACAGGGAGTCTCGCATCGATAAAACTCACCGGGAGGACGGCTGTGGGCGGGCAGGTGAGTCGCTGTCCCAGCAGACGGGCTGTCCGGAGGTCCTTCTCCCGGCACGGTGACATCCCCACCACCGGCGGGGGGACCAATATGCCCTGTGGCCCCACTCGCCGCCGGCACCGCGCTGCGCCTGGCAGGCAGCAATGCTTGCTCCCCGCTCCCGGCCAGCATCAACACCAGCTCCATGCTCTCCACAAGAGTACCAGAAGTCCCTATCTCCGTGTCTGAACTTCTTCTCGCCTGATGGCTGCTTTCAATGACTGAAAGGAAAAACAGGAAAAAAATTAAAATCCCACCAGCGCTGGAGGTGCAGGCTCGGCTCATTGCAGTAACACCCAGGCCAAGCTCTGATCTGATTTACACTAGAGAAAATTCTGCATAATCAAAACACAGACATGAAATTTATTTTTGGATTCACACCAGTGGAAATTACATTGGTCTGTGGGGCCAAATGCCAAAACCCACCTTTGCGCACAAGATTAGTTCAATTCAGCACCCTGGTGCGCTTTTTTGTGTGTTAGGAGAAATAAATCTCTAAAGGAGCAAAAAGAAAGTCTTAAACAAAAAAACGATGGAAGTACGCACAGTGTGGAGTCCATGGGAAGAGTGTGTAGGTCTCCAGAGCTGATGGCCAGCTGGAGCCCAGCACAGCCCGTGTGCCCCATCCCGAGGGTGTGATGGAAGCAGGGGGGGCCTCGCAGCTCTTCACTTCTCTCCGCCCAGCTGCCTGACCTCAAATCCCACCACCTCCAGAGAGCTGGCATGAGGCTGGCTGAGAACTGCAGGACAAACCGGAGGGTTGGCATAACCCATCCAGCCACCACGAGGTACTGGGACAGAAGATATCAACATATGGTGTGGATTACACTGACCATCCAGGAGCTGAAGCACCCCAGGGTGACAGACATTTTGGCATATCTGATGTTAATGTCTACCAGAACATGAGAAACAAGATGCAGAAGAAGTTTGTGCATCTGCAGGTCCATTTTCTGGGAGCAAAAGTGGATGGAGCCCCTGCTCCATCCTAAAAGCGTTGAGACCTGCTCTCTTGCTCCCGCTAGAAGGCTGCTCCAAACTCCTACCTTTCCCATCATCCAGAATCGTTTTCTCATTTTGTTAGAAAATGAGTAAACACATTTATGGAACAAATGTTGGCTCCCAAGCCAGCATTACCCTTTAGCTTAGCTACCTCTTCCCCTTCCTCCCCACTGTGCCGATGTGTAACAGCAGCAATCTCATCCCCTCTTTGCACAAGTTTCTTCTGCATTTCTACCATCTGCTGTATCTCATGGACCCAAACATGACTTCTCCCAGGGAGGTCAACAGGCGTGACATGCTTTATGGGATCTCCAAAAGCACACAGATGGCTGTGTGCATCTCTAGAATATAAACATGTTCCCAAACTGGGCCTTAAGCAAGGACTTAGGATGCTACTCAGTAGCCAACTTCTCAGCTCAATCATTAACGCTGACCACTGGCAGCAGCAGCAGGACTCGGTGCGGTAGCTGTAGCTTCAGCCTGGGGTCTGCCATCCAGCCTGACACTGCCTGGAGCAGAGCATCTACTGACAGCTGCCATGAGCCGTTCCAGTGAGATTTGCCGGAAGAATTGGCATTTCCAGCCTGTGGTATCAGCCAGGGCTGCACGAGGATTTCCCTGCACATCGGTCACATGAAACCCAGCAGCAGCCATCGCTGCCCTACGTTACAGCCCCGAGGCTTGGCTGGCACTGCAGCCTCAGATGCTCTTCAAAGCCCACAACAAGACAAAGTGAGTCCAAACCACAGCTGTGTCATCTGAAACAGCAAGATCCCAGTTTTGCCCATCTTCCTCATAACCAAAACGCAACCTCTGGGCTGGAATAGCCCAACGCACGCTGCACTTGCTGAGTGGGCAGAATGGGCGGCTGGCTAGGGAAATTGCAATGTAGGGTGACAGAGTCTGAGGCCCCTCAAGAAACTGAGAAAACTCCTGTATTTTGGGACTCCCCACTTTGCAGCTTGGAGATCCACAAGGCTTTGGGACATGTCCTGCCTGTCACACACATGGCATCTCAAACTAAGGCTGCGAATGACTCCCAGGCAATGGCTAAAGGCACCACCCAGTCTCTGCCCAAAAGCTCTGATGTTGAAGGTTAAGCCTTGAACATCTGTCCTTGGCTTCCAAGTACTTTCTGTAAAAAAGCTGTGCCTCAGAGAAACCCCCATGGGACACCCGCTCCTCCTTGCCTTGCATGTCTCCTTTGGGGTTGCTGAACCTGCCACACCAGCAGTGGCAATTTCAGGAGTGGTCTCCTCTATCCATCTGCAGTAGCTTCAGTGGGAACGCACCGAGAAAACAGAGATAAGTAGGCAGGACAGTCTGCATTTCATCCCAGGCGTCTGAGCACCACGAGGCCCAAGGAGACAAGAGCTGGGGTGGAGGAGAGCCCCTCGTGTGCCTTTACTGACAGCCCGAGCCATGGCTGCGATGCCCACCTCGCCGAGCACACCCACCAGCCGCTGTCCTCTGGAGCCGGCTGCCAGCCACCTCCTGTCCCACAAACCAGCTGCTTGTCACCATTTGGACAAGGGGACGCAAAGTCGCAGAGGATGCCCGCTACGCCCATTTGCAAGCCAATACCCAGCCTGTAATTGTAGCCCGCAAGTCCATTTATAGCTGCCCCGATGCTGAAAAATTTGGGTGTGCTGGAGGGCGGCACATGGAATTTCCCTCCGTTCCCCTCTCGCTAAAAGCTTTCAGCTGTGCAACCCATGCTTACTGTGCTTTGCTGCACAGAAGAAAGGCAAAGCAGCAGATGCTTAAAGAAACCCTTAGGGGATGAGTATAGACAGAGGGAAATTTGCTTTCTCAGGTTGCCAAGTCATTTGTCAACAAGGACTCCAGCCAAGCACGCTAAAATATAGAGCAGGGCACTGCAGCAGGCATTTAATTGCCACTTCTTAAAAATATCCCCAGAAAAGCCAGCAAGCAGTACCTTCAGCTACGACCCTTTTTGAAAGTAAAATGCTGCTGGTTCCTTGTCTGGTTGTTGTTTACCCTGCAAATCCACCCCGGAGTTTTCTCTATCCTCTTTTGGCTCCGCAGAGCTGCTGGGAATAAACTGAAGCAAAACCCTTCCCCTTATCATGGGCGCCAGCAAACCTGGCTTTGAGTGCAGCCAGGGTGCGGACGGGCTGAATAAGAAGGTATTATTTACACAGGCTTTTTAGACTCAACTGGCATTTTTAACTCTGCCCTGCAAGGTATGCCAGGTCCTGGTGCAGGGAGGAAAACCTCGTGCCAGCAGGGGCTCAGCTCCCCGGTTTGGTGTGTGCAGGGCATGAGCCGCACTGGAAAATCCAACCCACGGCATGTAGTAAGGAAACCTGAAAAAATCAGGCTGTTCAACGAAATAGACATGAAATCTCAGCCCATCACAGAGCCATCAAGCCTGCCAGAAATGCAAGACAACCGACACCACCTCTTTGATTTGCCTGCAGAAATTAGCCTTCAAAGATGACCCCCCGCTGGAGCGGATGGGCCAGATGCAAACTTCTTCCACAAAAATACACGCGGGACCATCTGGCCTCCCCTCGTGCACTAAAGGCTTTAAGCAGAGCGGCCCTTTAGCTCAGGTGCCGATTTGTCACTGACAATTTCGTCACATCCTAAGCTGCCAACTGCTTTCCGCAGTTTAACTCCACACGACCATAGCTGTCAAGAGAAATATTTGACTTCCAGCGCAAAACCCTCCTGCCACCCACCGGACCGGTGTTTTCCTTCCCAGTTAAAACTAGCAGTGATGCTCACCAGACAGGTCGAGGCTCGGAATTACTTTTTCTTCACAAGCATAACAAGTCCACGGCTTGCTGGGAGCCGAGTTATAAAGCGGCCAGGAAAAACAGATCAAGTTCCAGCTGATTTCTGGAGGCTTTGGGTTTGCCCCCGGCAGCCTGGCTGGATGTCTACCTTGTGAGGCTCCTGAAAAATCCCTTTTGGACCAGCGATTTTCTGCCTCCATCCCTGGGTGCAGCACAGGCATCGCCCTGGCCAGGAGGTGGCTGCTGCTGGGGCAGTGTCATGGTGATGCTCAAGGCTCAACCATGGGACAACACACCACCGAAAAGCACAACACTGTGAGTTTTCAGTACTGGCTGCGATCTTTCAGTGACATTTTAGGACAGGGAGTGAGGAGGGATGTATTTGCTAATGCCAGGGGAGCAGGATCCCAGCAGAGAGCATTTGGCAGGAGCCCTGCAGCCAAGGCGCACCACGAGCTATCCCAGCCCCGCTGCTGTCCTGCAGAAGGGATTTTTCTCCTCAAAGGGCAGAAAAATACTCCCTTGACTGGGGGACGTAAATTTAATCTGTGTTTGCACACAAGGAAAGCCAAGAGCGGTTGCTCGGCTGCCCAAAGCAGCCCTTCACCCCAAAGCATTCCCTCCTCAGGAGGGTGGCAATTCCCCAGAGACCATTCCCGGTACGGCCGCCCATGCAGTGGCTATTTTGCCAGGGCTACAGGCCACCCCGGGAGCATCCCATGCTGAGCTGAACACACGTGAAGCTAAAGCAGGCTCCTCCTGAGGACAGGCAGCTATAATTATAAAGCCCACATCTGTTAACATTGCATAATCTGAACATCATCCCAGGCTCACGAAGGGGG
>VYZM01008459.1:282256-296804 GCA_013398915.1 Dromas ardeola | reverse complement strand
AAAAAAAAAAAAAAAAACCTCATCTCAACTTAGAAAACTCCTTGCCGGCTGTAGGAAAAGGTTAGGAAGAAAGGCAGGCTGTGAGGGAGGAGAAGCGGGGAGCAGAGCCGTCCCCGCAGCGGGTGGCACGGGTGGCTGCCGGTCCCCGCCGGGGCCGGGCTCTGGGCTGTGTTTTGAACGGCTGCTGCGGATGTCGGGATCATGGGTGGAGGCCGGTTGGGAGCCAAGTGAGTTTGTGCGAACAAAAGCTACAGCCCTAAATCTGGACCGTCCAGGGCGCCCTGGGATTTTCAATTTCCTTCCTTGTTCTTGCCCTGAAAGAAGCAGTTCGAGGTGGGGGGGAAGGGGGGAGAGGTGGACGGGAGAGCTGAAATGGAGCTTAAAAAAAATTTTCATGCTGGAGACGGGTCAGTTGAGCGTAAACACGCTGATAATATTGCTTGGGGAAGGTCCCTCGTGTGCACTAAGCACGGGAAGAATGTGAGAGGTTTTTAACCACATGCGGTCAACCCTTTTTTTGCTAATTCTTTCGATATTAATGAAAGGAATTGTTCAGGCTGGATGAAGAAAGGCGGCGAGAGAAGGTGGGTGGGGAAGAGACGAGGTGCAGGAGCCCCACCAGCACCTCCTGCCCTGCTGCGGGGCTCTGTTTGGATGGGGTACCCTATGGACGCATCCCCTGGCAGCACCGCGCTCTGGTCCTTGTGCTCCTCGTCCTCTCCCCATCAGGTCCCAGGCAGAGCAGGACAGCAATTTGCAGGACTTTAAATCACTTTAACCATAATACAAAAGATTTATCCAGCCACCAAAGGTGACTGGAGCTTTAATGTATCAGCTCAAGAAAGGTGATGGGGGGCTTAATACCAGCAGCAGCCCCTGCAAGCTGCAAGTGCCCAGGGCCAGGTGGTTAATGCCTACCTGGCTGCTCCATGTGACGGGTGCCCACGGGGCTGGGGACATCAGCATCGTCCTCAGCCCCTCCTATGCCAGGCCACGGCACTTTGCATGCAGTGCTGCTTTATGAGACAAAAACACACTGCACTTCCACACCACCTCCCCTCCGGGACCTGTAAAAACCATGGAGGATGCTAAAGGCCATTTTTGCTTCCTACCCTTTTTTTAATGATCCCAGAGCCTGATGCTCAGAGATGCCATAAAGAAAAAAAGGATGCAATTATTGCTCTTAAGAGCAGTACCCTAAAGCAGAGAAACAGGTACTCCAAAATATAGAGCACACAGAAACCTGTGGTCATTTCCAAACGCGTGGGATGCATGTGTACAGCCCGCCTGCAACCGGGGATAAAACCTGCACAATGCAGGGACAGGATATTGTCCTGCTTATCCAGTGGTTTCCACAGTCTTAATTTTGGTGTCCTAAACATTTCCCTGGGGAGGTGCGGGCCCCTGGATCACCAGCTCAAGCCTATGAAACCCTGAGCTTCTCACTCATCTTTCTTGGACAGTTTGGGTTCTATCTACAGATCCCTGGGACCGCATGGACCCATGCTGCCTGAAAACCATCAGCCCAGGGCTCAGAGCAGCGCCTTAAACCTCTTTTCATGAGCTTTTGTTTTTAAATAGCCTTTGGCAACTGAATAAAAAAAAAAAAGTCCTGTTTTATTGTCGAGTCCTTGGAAAACACTTTCAAATACAAGTCCACTGTGCAACAGGGATAAGAGGTCTCATGACTACCCATACTCCTCAAAAAACCCACAACCATGCCAAGGCTCCAGTAAAATCCCAATCCATCTGTCCATACAGCCAGTGAAGAGGGGACTAAGCCTCCAGCCCCAGAGGGGCCCCAGGACCCACGTCCCTGCTGCCTTTCCTAAGCAGAAAGCCCAAAATAGCTGTGTTCTTTTGATTGCCGGCTCGTTTATTTTCTACCTCAGAAGTGTCCCTTCTGGCATTAACGCAGGAAAAGCCCCTGCAGCCCCAGGGGGTGCGAAGGCAGCTCTGCCCCAGCACCAGCTGATGGGTCCAGGAGCACTTACCAAAGGGATTTCTTTCTCAGCGTTTTCATTGAACATTAATAAAAACAAGCCAAAACAAATCTCCCCAATGGCACGGCTCTCTGTGGACTCACATCTCCTCTCCGTCCCCTCTCCCGCCACCCTGCGATGCCGAAATGGCTCCAGCCACCCTGCCTGCACCGCGGATCCCAAATGCTAAATCCCAGCACCACCTAATTCGCTTCTAAAACCCTCCAGGCTTTTCTGCGATGTCCTGCAGAAACGCTACAGAAAATATCACCCACGCAGCGCTTCTCCTTCCTCTTTCCGGGGTTTTTGAAGTCCCCTGGAAGTCTGGCTGGGCGGGAAGGCAGCGGTACCCTCGCCGGCACTCGCCAGGGCAGAGCAAAAGCCATGCAGGGACTCAGCCCCGTGTCATTTTAACTTGTGCTCCCATCCGAGGGCAGCGCTGCTGGAGACTGTCAGACGGCTCGGGGAGGAAGTCTCCTGGCAGGGCTCCACCAAAGTGGAGTTGCTAGGTCACTGGAACAATAAAAAGGCAAGAAAAAACATCCTGGCTGCAAAAAAGAAAGGGGGGGGAAAAAAAGAAGGAAAAAAAAGCCATGGCAGCGTGTACAGTGCTGGTTAAGGGGAAAGAAATGGGGCTGGAGGGAGCAGGACGATGCCACTGCTGGCTTTTGTAAGCACGCGACTTATTTTCTAACATGGACCTTTCTCCAGAGCTCTCACATGAATAATCCCAGAAGCCTGGAATTTGTCTGCAAGGTTTACAACTAGTAAAAGTCTCACATGGGGCAGTATTTCCAGGGAAGCTAGCCCGCTGCTGCTATGCAGAGATTAATTATCCTTCGCCTGTTAACCAGGGCATCACAATCCATCGTATGACTTTCTCGCACCATCACACCGCCCCCCCCCAGCAGCTGCCTGCGTTCATTTAAACTGGGTAAGATAAGAAAACTGCCTCCACGCGGGGACCTATTTCGGCAACAAGGGGGTGAGCAGCCACACAAGGTGCAGAGCTCTGCGCGGCCCCAGGGCTCGGGCTCCTGTGTAAGGAAAGGCGCTAGCAGCTTACAAGCTGCAGGATGAAATTCTGCTTTCTGAAAAGTTCAGTTTCAAGGCCAGAAGGGAGCATTAGCTCATTCTGTCTGACCTCATGTATAACCAAAGTCATTCCGCGTAGCTTATTTACTCCCGCTATAAGCTCAGTGACTTGTATTTGACTTAAACGGATCTTGCAGGGAAAAAAACCCTCCAAACTATTGGTATTTGTGATTATTTGGGATTGTGCTTAAAACCACGAGAACTATGGGCTGAAGCACAGATTTTTCTGCACAAAACCTCAATGCAATCAAAAAGCGATGCCCAACGGTGTGAAGCATATGTGCAGCAGAAGCCATCCACCCCAGGAGCCGAGGACTCCGACCCAGGAGAAAACAAGGCTGTATTTTCATGTCAGACTCGCGAAACAAAACCACAGGTCCCTGCTCCAACGTGGTCTGAGCCCAAGAGCTGCTTCCCACAGCCAGGAAGGGACAAGAAATACCAGGAAGATGGAGGAGGCAGTAGGAAAAGGGATGCTGCCATGCCAAGAGGCCACGCCAGGAGCTGCCATGGGCTCCTAGGAGCCGAGTGATGCTGCCCACCGCCGCAGGGTGGGCTTTGGTCCAGGTGTCCTGACCAGAACCTCGCTCCAGCAATGCACTTAAGAAGAGCTCCCCAGGGAACTATTCTCTGTGCATAACGCTAAGAACACGCCAAAGAGCTTTGCTGGCCAGTGGCCACACCAGGGATGATGACCAACCTGGGAACTGAGCAACTTCTCAAGGACATGGTGGGGACAAGAAGGATGAAGGGCCCTCTTGGATGCAGGAGGATCACAAGCCCACCAAGGGGTGGATGCATTTTGGTGACACACAGATACAAGGCCCACTGGGTTCTTCCCTCCACATAGACTAGCAAAATCCAACCCCACCCCAGGGGAAAACTGATGGCAGCCCAAGCCTTACACCCAGCTCAAGGTGGGTTGCAGGGCATGGTGTCATGGCAGTGGGAGCCATGGATGCTCTCGTGGCTCCTACTCTTCCAGCAAGGGATGGTGAGGCTTGGGAGGGGATGGAGAAAAAAGCAAGCAGGCAAAAAAATGAAGCAGCTTAAAGAGAAATTAATCCCCAGAAGAGACAAGGGCCCCCACTTCCCTTCCCCCATCTGCTGCGAAAGGATGATGATCTAAATCGCATTTCCTAGATGACACCGCACCGATCTGCCGCCGGAAGCGGCGGTGGCAGGGCTCAGGATGGCGCCGGACCTCCTTCTTCCAGGGGATGAGCCAGGTCCTTCCCTGCTGGCACCCACTAGCTGGTCACCACTGCCACCGCAGAGGAGCAGCATGCCTCGGGGTGGCTGGAGCATGCGTCCCTCCAGCTGTCCCCACCGCTCTCCCACTGCCTCTGCAGTCACACGTTTCCTTTCTGAGAACCAGGGGGAAGGGATTTACCAGTTCCAGTGCCTTTCTGCACGTGTTTTGGGGAGGCTGAAAAGAAGTCGCCTTCGTTTGGCTGCGTGCGGGTCTCTGCTCTGCAGCCGGCAGCCCCGTGGCCGAGCCCTGTGGCCAGCAGTGGAAACGGGTGATGGAGAGGGGCAGGATCAGGCTGTCACCCTCCGAGCTGTCACTGGAGTCAGGGTCGGGTCACTGGGCGCTGTGTGCTGAGCAAGGCAGTGCAGGGGATCAAGAGGCCAGAAATCTGTGCCCAAACCCCATCTGCCCACACGTTGACCCATGTTACCCAGCATAGAGCCACCTCACACTGACTGCCTTGGCATGCTCTTGCCATCAGGTGACCATCAACTTCGGTCTTAACCCAGCATGTGACACGGCTTACCCAGCACCGTACAATCTCCAGGCGTACCAGCAATTTGCAGGACAGGATTATGAGGATCTCTGTCTGCACAGTATGGACCATTCCCAGAGACCACGAAATTGCTGGTACTCCAGTTCCCCAGGTTAGAAGCCACCTGGGTCCTCATTTGGCTTTCTTCATGCATCAGATTTGCTCCCCGTCCCACAGAAAAGACCATCTTCATGATTGTTCTGCGCTCTGTGATCAAGTTTCCCTCCTAAGAAACATCCTTTCAAAGTGCTTTTATCTGCAGGGTTGGCTGCCAGTCTAATACTGCAGCCCCATTCTGTATTTGCTGAAAGAGCTGATAATATCCTAAAAAGAATTAACATTTAGATGTTAGTCCTGTAACTGAATCCGAATCAAACAATGATGACTGTTCAAATGCCTAAAGCTACCCAGGGGTATTTTCCTTTGAGCTCTTCCAAGCTTGTACCAGGGGTACGGAGCTTTCTAAAGATGCCTTTGTGAGCACCAGCTACTGAAATCCTTCTCCTTGTCCCTCCAGACACAGATACAATTATGCCCAGCTCCGGCACAAAGATAAAGGCTGAATTACAAGAGCAGTATTATGCTCCACAATCAGGGTCCTTGATTCCAATTGACAAGGAAAGCAAATCATGCGCAGTTGGCTTGCTGATGTTTCCACTCCTGGAAATTCATTCCCATCACAGGAGTAGAAATTAGTTCAATACACAGGGTTACCTCTTGCGTTACCTCCCCAGATCGCTAAATTACCTTAACTTGTCAGTTCATAAGATCTTCAAGTTATGCAGGGTCAAACCTGTCCACCACTTGTAGGGGCTATCTTTCTTTGCAGAAGGTTTAACTACCAGCTGCTACAGTTTCTCTGATAAGAAAGTGTTTTCTTACCTGTAATGGCATGGATGCAGCGGGACAGCTATTCAGAGAAGCTGTGAAACCCTTCTCTGGAGTAAATTTTTAAAAACTTACAGATAAACATCTTCTGGGGTGATCCTGCAAGGGGAGATGTCTTTGAGATCCCTTGGGAGCTATCTTGAGATCCCTTCCAGACATGCCTTTTGCTTTTACAGAGTGGTCAAAAAACCAAACCAAACCAAACCAAACCCCCCTCAAATATCCAAACTCCAACCTCCATCCCTCAACTTAGGCGCACTCCTCCCCCCAAGACAGGTCCTGTCCCCCTGGGTGGGCTGCAGTACCCCGCTGCTAGGCTATCGCAGAAGGTATCTTTCACATAATATATTGAAGCCAAATCTTCAACTTAGCGTGATTCATCCCCGCTTCAGCGAAGTTCAACAGAGCATGACATTTCACGCCGGTCCTCGGGGCTTAAGAGATTTTCCACAAGAGGAAGGGTGTTAACGCCAGCATCCTAACAAGCGGTGACGTGGATAATTGTGCTCTATAGATCCAAATTCCTCTTGTCACTCCAGATGCAGAAGTGCCTTTTAGCATGCTCTTCAGGAAAAAAAAAAGCCCTCCTTCGCTACTGGCAACCCAAAGGAGCCTGTCCATCAGTCCAAAACTCCTGCACAGAGTTTCTTGCATGGTCTGGAGGTCCCTGAGGGAATCTGAGGGTGGTTCTGGTAGCAGAAATGACAACGATGTCTGCCTTGTTAAAGAGGCAAGAGGTCAGACTGATTCCTGTTAACGGCCTTTAAAAACCTCTTTAAACATCATGCTGAAAAATGCTGAGAAAAACACCCTGAATGCATGTGTGCAACACGACATCCTCTGGGAGACGCAGCCTGGGCTGCACCCCGGGGACAACCATTAACCCTGCCCAGTTAACCCATCACCTATCAGACCATTTAAGATACCTCCTCAGTCCTGCCCCAGAGCTAAATTAGCTCAGGGTTAAAAAGAAAAGGACATTTTCTCTCCCAAACTTCAGCTGCAAGATCCTGGTTGCCATCCAACCACTGTGCAAAAGGTCCCTCCGACATCGTCGTGTTTGCCTTGGTGAAGGAACCACAAAGGTCACGGCATTTCCAGAGGACTTTTCGCAAGCACTGAGTGGGGAGCTCAAGACGGGCTGCTCACGCAGAAGGGCCAAGGGAAGGACCTGCAGCATCTGGTCGCATCGCGAGTGACACGGTCGCCCTCAAACAGCTTAAACTGGTCAGACCAGAGTCAGGATGCCGTGAAGGCAGTTTTAAAAGTCCTCCTAGCTTCACGTCCTTGCAAAGATTGAAAAGGCAGATGGAGCTCTCTTCTCCCAGCAGAGAGTCAATCTGCCAAGGTCAAGGCGCTTGGACAAGGTATTCCGACAGCTGGGCAGAAAACAACTGGGTTTGCACCCAGCTTTCCTGCTGCACTGCCCTGCACTTCTGTGGGCACCCTCTCTTTTCCTAGCAGAGCAAGGTGCTTAAGGGAGTCGCACTTCTCCTGCAGACACCTGGGCAGAGCCCTGCCAAGCAGGAGTGCCTGAAACGGCCACTCCATCTGGACTCAAAAAAGTCCGGAAATCAGCTTTGGACTAGTGGCATTTTTAAATACAGCCAACGTGGACTTCTTGTGGGTCTCCTGGATTTGCAGGTCACCTTTTCAGGGGGTTTTTATCTGCCACCTCGACAGCCAGAAGCTCTTTTTCTCCCCCTCTAAGCGATTCTCCTGTAACGACAACTCCAGGAGTTGGGGTTTTAAGGAAAGCCAGCCAAATCCTAGGAGGCTCTCCACACAGATCCTGACTTTTGGCAGCGGCGCTCCCTCGCCCACAGCTGAGATGCTGACTGCAGCTCGGGAGATGCTTAAGTAACCAACTGCAAAACTATTTATCAAATGATTCAAAGTCAAGGGCACGGCGGATGCAGAAGCAGATATAACCCTCGTCAACAGCCCTGCCAGCGCCGAGGACAAGCAACAGGGAATACCTTCATCCAAAGCCACGGGAGGGACTGGGGCAGCAGGACGGGAGCAGCGACAGATTGTAGGATATTTCCTATAAGCACCCTGCTTATTGGAAATAGGTTGGGGTGTTTTTTTGCATTTCAGTCACTTTTGAAAAGATATTTTTTTATCTCGTGCATTTTATACTGGTTTCTGAAGAGATGAAGCTCCTGAGACCACATAATCTTGTCCTCCTATCTATGTCCCATGGTATGCTGAAACAAATAAGCCTGGCAGAGGCAGAGACCTCCAGGACAGCAAGTTCCTACAGGTTTCATGAACACGGACACTTTGCTTGTGAAGGCTCCTGTAAGTGTCCGGCTTGAGGAGCTGCTGCACCCAGGCCAAGGAGGGTCCCCGTGGTTTGGTTCACGCCCTGGCCGTGGGACCCGAACACACTCGGCACCCACAGAGCCCAAAATAAACCATGGCACACACCAACGCCACCCACCCCGTGGCGAGCAGAAGAGAGCCAACCACTGCTCGCAGAGCAACCTTATCACCCTTGCATGGGTTTGCCCAAACGATGACAGCTCTAAAAATGAGCCTCTTTCTCCCCCAGTTTCACACAACCAGACTTTTTGACCCCAGTTAGCGGAAACCTTGCAGTTGTTTTACCTTCCTCCAGCTGACCCCTCTGCTCACCCTGGCTCTGCCTGCCCCTCCTCCAAGCTCCTCAGGACCAGGGGTGACTGTCACCACCTCCAGCACCCAGCTGAGATAAAAAACAAATTAACAGCAAAGAAGGGAGGTGACCCAAGGTGCTAAAATCTGCGCTGTAAACCTCACAGGATTCAGATCCTGTGAGAGGTCCTCATTTTAAACGGGAACTGGATCTTACTCCCGTTTTCCCCAGTGCTCTCCTGACCACTTCAGTAGACTGAGTCTGACAGCAGCGTTACTACAACGCAGGCAACAGCCACACTAACAGCTTGGAGGAGCTGAAGTTTACAGAGCTTCCTTTACTCGAGGGAACTGCATTTTTCTAAGATTATATTATTACTTGGGCTGGTCGCTCAGTAATGCAACATCATTTCCCTTTTGGGTGGGAAAGTTCTCTCCTTGTCCTCGGACGCGAATGATTTCAGCCTGAAAGGATGAATACGAACTCTCTGCATAATCAAAGAGGCGTAAGCGAACCGTGCCCCTTGCTGAAGCAGTGGGATGTTACGGTACAACACCTGGGCGTTAAAAATATATAGCGATGGGTGTACACACATCAGTTGTATGTACACAGAAAAGGGTGAGAAGGAAGGGTGGCCAGATGTGACAAAACCATTTTTTCCTAGGTAGGCACCCACAGACTTCATTCTTTCACTGAGCCTGCGCTTGTGGCCCTCTTGCATCTGCTCCGGATGAATATCCCAGCAAATGAAGCTCTAATATTTATGGAAACAGCAAATTACAATGCAAATGTCACAAAACTGCTCAGAGAAATAAAAATTTGAATTTGTAATTAGGTCTACTGCCACTGAAAATTGGATTCTGCCTTTTATGCTCAGCCGATCAGGAAAGAGAAAATCCGTATTGTATGACCTACATCTTCAATTGAAGGTAAATAACAGGGCCTGTGGTTGGGTTAATAAGGCCTCGCGACGAGCTTGCTCACGAGGTACAGACTATGGATTTGGTATCAGACGTATCAGGTGAATATTAGGAACAACCAACCTCCCATACGCTTGAAGCAGCTTCTGACCCTGTGGCTGGTCCAATGGCCCCGAAAGCTTCTTTGCACCATTGCAACAGCAGAAAGACGTCGCAACAGGTGCCAGGATCTGGCCACGTCTCTTTCCAGAGGAGCTCTGTGCGTGTCCGAGCGGATCAGCCCAAGCATGAACGATGCCATTCATCTGCGCAGAGACACCTGGACTCCCCCAGAGCCTCCTGACCCACCCCATACCCCAGAAACTCTCTTGACTCTACCTGGGGGAGTAAAGCCAGAATGCAGAGGGTTGAGGCTGGCTATCCATGATCCATCCAGTTCCGGATCATTTCCTCGGGGTATTTAGGAGGCTGCAGCCCTGCCCTGAGCACCCCATAGCTGAGCCCTACTGCTCCATACCTATCCTTAGTTTGGTACGCAGCTACCATCGATGAGGAAGCCACAGCACCAGACAATGGGTCCTTCCAGCAGCGACTCCAGAAGAGCCGGAGCCCTTGGGGGTGCCTTAGTCTCTACGCCACAGCACTGAAACACTATTGCTGCACGGACAGCTTCTATTGGCTTGATTAACTTGTTAATTGAAATAGTTCTTCATTCTTGGGAGGGGAGGGGGAGTTACTAGCTTGGATGAATGCTTCATAAATAAAACCACCCTGACCAGACTGATGTTACTAAGGCCTCAGTCCCCTTCTGTACAGCCATATGAGCGGTGAGCAGGACCAGCAGCATCTCCTGCAGCAGCCGTGCACAGCCCCGGGGCCTGGGCTGGCTGTTGGCAGCCAACACGCACTTACAGTCTTTGGTCTCCCCTCTGGCTTTGGTCTCCGCTTTCACCCGAGGGACAGCTCAGCACCTGGTTTGGTAGCTCACGGGACAGAGAAATCCCCTGCTCCTATTGCACAGACACCTCCCGAAATCCCTTTTGCGGGATGGGCTGAACCGCTGCGGGTTTGAAGAAGCGGCTTTGCATTTTGGGTGCACAGGCTTAGCCCCAGCCATGGCAGCATCCACTCGAGCTCTGCACTACAACCATACCAAGACCGACTGCCTTTCTTGCCTGGTACCACACCGCCTCCGCTAAATGAGCATCATCCTCTACCACCTCCTAGAGACGTGATGGTGATGGAGCCATCAGCATCCACACGGCGCTCAGCTGCTGTGACATGTCGCCAGCAGATGAAGGGGATGGGAAGGATGGAGGCAGCACGCAGAGAGCTTGGGAGCTCAATCACAGAGGGTTTCTGACTGCCAGACCAAAAATTAGGATCTCTAAAAGCAGGTGAAGGAAGCAAGTTGTCCCAGAAACCCTGCACTCCTCAGTATCTGCATCTTTTGATACAGAAAATAATATTCCCCGAGAAAGGCACCCCTGCACCAGCAAGGCTGGCATCAGCCCCCGCAGACATGGCAACAACCGCGTGTCTCCCTCATCTTCCCAGCCACGAGTGAAAGTTAAAGCTAATTAAATTATGCCTCTGAAGTGGCGATGGCTGCTAGAGCAGAGTGCTCTGTGAACGCCTGCTGAAGGGGCGCGGGCTGGCTCTGCCGGTTTGCTACCGGGAAATGAAACTGCGGAAAGCCCAATAACGGGCCTCAGCTGCAGCAGTTGTCCCCTCACCTGCTGTCCCCGGTCACAGCTTAGCACTCGCGTTCACTACGTGTGGAGGTGTAAATCAAAACGCACCACTGCGTGCTCCCTGCCAGTCGGGTTAGACAATTATCTCTCGGACTGTATTCATTTACCACTCAAATATCACGCAAAGTGCTTTCACAGACAGATGTGAACCCAGCCGGCCAGCGCACAACCCTCGTCACCATCAGGGGCTCGGGACAGGGAACAAGCTGGGAAGCTCATCTCTTATCTCCCCCCTTTTCTGAAACGCCTTTTTTTTTTTTCTTTCCCTTCTCTTTTTTTTTTAGCTTTTAATTATGCACCCCAAAGGAGCAGAGCTAAATCTATACAACTCCAGGGACTTCACCAACCAAATAGTCTTACAGCTCACAGAGAGGAGCAGCGAAGATGCCCAAGAAAAGAAAACCCTGCAGCCTGCGGGTCTTCTGATAGCAATGCAGAGGCATGGGAGGCGATCCTTCCCTGTCCTCACGCCGGAGGAGGAGGAAGCATCTTTCCTGCACCACCCGCGGTCACCTGAAATCCTATCAAAGCCAAACAGCAGCCTCTTACACCTCTCTGCACGGAGAGCCAGGCTTCTGCCCCCAGGAGCCACGAAAATACGTACTGTGCAAACTGAGGCAGGTTTGGAGGAAACACCATACTTCTGTGCAAACGGGCATCCTCCTCATCTTCTCCCCTCGCTCCTAAATTTGCTTCTTCCGCACACAGAAAGTTTCAGAGATAGAAAGCTGAAAAAACACATACATAAATGCAGACTGTTCTGCCCTTCTCGGAGGGTTGGGAAGTTTCTCCTAGCAGACAGCCGAAATCTCTGCTGCAAGCTAAGCCGATTCCTTCTCGGGTGACTTCACACCTTATTTCCAGGGCTCCCACTGGGGAAGCGGCAAAGAAAGGTGGCAGCTGGCACCGGAGAGAGGGAGAAAGGGCGGAAGGCTGGACACAGATGGCAGAAAAGCAGATCAACTTCTCAGGGCGAGCCCATTGCCGGCAGCCCCGCGCTGTGCCGGGCAGCATGGCAGGGCACCGGGGTGGGTCAGAAGAAAAGGGATATTGCAGAGCAAAGCAGCTGGGAGACCCCAGCCACAGTGACTTCATTGCGGGCTCGATGCCACCCCTGCTGTCCCCGTGGCGCCACTGGAATTATTCCCATTTTACAGATGGGAAACCTGAAATAAGGAGACCTGCAGGAGGACAGAGCTCGGAACCGAAGCCCGGCAGACGGTGCCCTTCGGCTCGCCTGGCACCCGTGTAAAAACAGCTGCCAGGAGGAATTTCACAGAGAGGTTTGATACTGCTTTAACTGCACTCTCACCAGCTTTTTCGCTTCCCACTTCACCTATTTTTCCCCCTGTTCCTCTCCCGCAGGATTCAGCCTCTACTTTAAACAACACGCGAAAGCCATCTGTCCTCATTTCTTCACCGGAGGAGCCCCCGGCGGGGTTGGCGGGGGGTGGCAGATGCCATCCGAGGCGCAGGCCAGCCGGGGAAGGCAGCGAAGGCTGCGCAGGGCAGCCCGGCTCCCGCCCCACTCCCTCGCCCCACGCTTTGTGAGAGGCTCAAAAGCCCCATTTCTACTCCCACTGCCTCACCATCTGCTCGTTAAGCCGTGCCTGAGAAAGGGCTTTTGCCGCCTAACCTCAGGCTCAGTTTTTAAACAGAGATGTAATCTTCATTTCCACGTAGTGCCAGGGTGATGGGTTCACAAGAAATGCTCCCCCCCCGCCTCGCACCTCCCGGCTTCAAGCAAGAGTTTTCAAATGTGAAAAACATCTCAGAGGGGCAGGAGCGGCGGTGAGACGGACAACGGGGATTTCTCAAAGCGTCGACAGCTCAACCTGAGAGTGATTTAGGAGCTCCCATCAGCCCGCTCCCATAACACCAAACAATTCCCTTGACTGACAAGCATAGAGCTGTAGCTAACAGCGAGTGAATCGCGGCTGTCAGGACCCAGCGTAATTCATGATGCTGTTTGCTCGGGAGCGAGCTACTGCCGGGTTATTTATCACTCCTTCACGATGCATCCCCCCCGTTCCTTCTGGATGGGGTTGACGTGATTCACGAGCACCTGTAGCTGCCGAGCACGGGCAGCTCAGAGCAAAGCCTCCGCCGCTGAGCTGGGCGGCCAGATGCTGGTAGCCAGACAAATGGTTTTTCCAGCATGCGGACAGATAGTTTGAGCTTTTCAGACTCTTAACAAAGGAAACGCATTCCTCCGCTGACTCTCAGGAGTCATCAAGGTCACAGGAAAAGATGCCAGATCGAAAGCTAAGATGAAATTAAATAGTTTTTTCTGTCCACCAAGGAATTTGCGCAGCTCTCATCAAATAATAGGCAAGCACTTTGCTGGCTAGTTGCAGATTTTATCTCCGCGAGGTTGATAGCAGGTAAGACAGCGTTATTCTCTCCCGGTTTGGAGGACAAACTGACACTTGGAGTGGCACAAAGCGAGTGGCTGAGCTGGGAACAGACCCAAATCTCCTTCATTTCAGTGCAATATCCTAGTCATCAGGCTGCTCTCACACAAACACTGCTCGTTAGGAGCTTTCTAATCCACTGCAGGGCACATTCCAGTCGGTATCCCCAGCTATATATTTAGTCTAGTGTGGATACATCTTACAAACGCACGCCTTAGGTTTGTGAAGAAAACTAAGATGTTATAAATGTAGTTTTGTCACATTTCCTGAAATTGTATAGCTCCATGAAAGTAAACTTAACCCCAAGTACCAAAGCATGATATTGTCTCCACATCAGAAATTAAAAGATGAAATTTGACAGCCCAGCTCAGGCAGGCGATCAATCCTAAAACCTACTTAAAGCCTACACAGGACTAATTTGACATACTGGCTTTCCTTATACCACCTGCAGATACCCAGGGCTTTCCAAACTCATTGAGAATTAGTCATCCTTAGAGCTATGTGTCTTCTTTGGCTAGTAAGTGAACCAGTTTACTGGGTGACACTTGAAATGAACCCTGCTGGTTCTGGGAAAAATATGGTTCATCCTGTACTGAAACCAAATCCAGCATCATTTGTAGAGCACCAAACTAGTCACTGCTCCTCATAACGACACTGTAGATGTGGCATGCAAGGAAAAAAATGTGACTTTATACATGACTAATCTGACAGCCTGTAGGCGACGCAGAGAGAGAGGGTATTTATAGAGCTGATGGCATCTGTCTCCACACCTGGATGTGGGTCAGCACCTAAGGTGAGGTGAGGGCATGTCTGGAGATGAGCAGTAGGCAACTCAAACCCTGAAGACCACCTACGAGAGCCACCAGTTTCCCACCCGGGAACATTTTGATGGGTTGGACGCGTGTCGGGCATGCCCCTTGTACCCACCAGAGCCTTCCTTAAATTCCTCCGTGAAGTTCCCACCGCTCACCTTCCAGTCAGTCCAACCCAGCTACGGACGTGTTTACGGTTTCCCACCCACGATCCCCATCCCAAACCTTCACCCAACCGTATCACGATGGGCTGGGGTAAGGTTAAAAAGGGAGAGG
>VYZM01008459.1:231895-277810 GCA_013398915.1 Dromas ardeola | reverse complement strand
CCCTCCTCCCCCCCCCCCCCGCCCCGAGGTGCTTAATTTGCCAAGGTTTAGTGGCTGTAAATTTAAAGCTACTGTGTTTTCCTGCCATGTTGTTTTATTCCCACCTTCACCACTTCGTAAGGAATAACCCTGCACCGAAGAAGTCAGTTTATGGCTGATATTTTTGAGCTCCAGCTCCAACAGCCACATGAAAAAACATGGAAAGAATCAAAAATCTCATTTTTTTATTTATCCATTGGGGCTGCAGAGGGTAGTGTGTTGGGGATATTCCCCCTGCCACCCCCATGCCATGTTAAACACCCTCCTGCAAGGCTGGGGAAGAAGCATCGGGTGTCAGGAGGAGGAGGAGGATGCGCTGCAGCAGGATGAAGGTGGCTGCGTGGAGCGCGAGAGCTCAGCGAAGGCCACCGGTGCTTGGCTTTTCCTCACGTGGTCCTGGAGTTGTTTATCCCCGTGGCACGACTGCACGCTCCGCTGCCGCGTCCCGCTAATAATGGTTTCCGGGCAGCTCCGGGCTGAGGGCTGCTCCCCTCCCTCCTTCAGAGCACAAAACTAATAGGGGATTTAAATGCATGAAATCGTGCCTGAGGAGTCGGAGGGACCAGGCAAACCCTGATGTAAAGTGGTGCCACCACATCCTCCTGAAAGAGGCTGTGACCTCAAGCCTCTCCCCAAATTATATATAAAATGCATTTAATGCTTCCATCTGAGAGCAACCAGCACGTTCCATACACAAAGGAGCTAAAAACAAACAAAAAAAGCAGCAACACAGGAAGCCTTAAAACATAACTGTACAAAACATGATTGATGTCATACGTTGATTGACTGAATCCCACCCATCACTGTGTTTCAGGGCAGGAAAAAAATAGTTTGTTTTTATTTCACCTCGTTTTCCACTTTCCAGATTCACGGGGCTGGAGAGACATGACCGAAATTTGCCCAGTTCTGCATTTTTTCAGTCTGAAATCATCGAACCCCCCCCCACAAAGGCCTCTACAGAAGAGGCATCTCTGTAGCACTTCGTCAGGATTACAGTGACCGGTCCCTTCTCTCCGGTTCCATAGGAGCCTTCTGCAGCCCCGGCCAATGTCATGAAACTCCTGCAGCTCCCTTGAAACTCAGCCCAGATCTGTCCAAAACTTGGATCAGGCTCATAAACCTCAGACAAGTTTTAAGCCAATGATGAATTAAGGTACAAAGTGAGTATTTTTTACTCCTGGAATTTGTTATTAGAAGTCCCAAGTTTCCGAAGTGGACAGATAGTTCCTAACTGAGTAATTAATTACCTTCCTCATCTCCTCTCGATGCCGTAAAGCCATCCATTAATGGACCCCAATCATCCAAAAGGCACTTAGTACCTGACCGTTTTTCTTGAAATTTTGGGGGTGGTGGTATTTTATTGATTTATTTTCACAAGAAGCGCGTGTCTTGTACCTCCCTTGGAAGCTGCTTGTTCCAGATGCTTGACATTTGGAGGTCAAGGATGGATACGGGTCTTGTGATCTCTTCTCATCCCTCACAGAAAAATGCACAACAAATTAAAATGACGTTGCATTTTGAATCCTGTCATGGAAATAAAACCTGNATTTAAATCTTGCTGGAAAGAAACAATTCTAAATTTCTGATTTATTTCTTTTAGGCCCCTTTTCAGCCAGCTCTGGTTTTGAGCGCGTCAAGAAAACCCTGGATATTTCAGAGCTGAGAAAAACAGTGCACAGCAGCGCCCTTAAAATCCAAAACCAAGCCCCTGCCAAAGTTTATGAGCAACATTTGGATCCGATAAAGTTACAGGTGCGCTCCTTGCCTGCTGCGTTTCTAAGAGTGTGCCCATGCTTTCATTCACTCTTGCACAAGGAGGGAAAATCCCAGGTATTGGGGGGTACGTGCATGAAAATCACGTGAAAAAAAGCCATGAGGAGCAGAAGGCAGAAAGGGAAGGAGCCTCTCTTGTGCCATACGGGCTTTAAAGCTATTTATTTCTAGCCTGCAGTTTGCTGCCAGAGCCTCTCATCTGTAGCTTTTAAGGCTGTTACCACTGAGGTCTCACCTCCTCTCAGGTTTAAGTGATGCTATGCCAAATCTGGGTCTTGGCAACACACCACTGTGCAGTCAGGAATATAAGCAAGCCCATTATATACCTCATTTATATGAGGTTACCAATTTTAAAGGCTGTCTACAAAATTTTCTCTCTTTGATCCCAGCAATTCTCTTTTCTAAAATTCACCAGGCAAGGACAATAATTCAAATAACCCCGGTTGCCCACTAGCCTTAAATGTTCATCCTAGGCTGGCTCCTGGGATTCAGCAAATCTCTGCCAACCTTCCAGGTATAAGTACGATGCTGCTTAAGAACCTCTGCCTGTCTCAACCAGAGGTGCATGGGCCAGAGCATACCAGCTCCCGGGGCACAGAAAGCCCCCCGTGCCTAAATTCGGCCAGGTACAGAAGCATTATTTCATATTTTGTCATCATTTTTTGCTACTTCAACACTGTGGTCACGACTACCTGCTATGAATAAGTGGCCATGGCAGGTGTGTGATTTTTTTGGCCACCATACACAACAAAGAGCATCCAAGGAAACTCAAAGCTGATCAAGAAAGAGCCAAGAGGGCAGGAATAAAAGGATGGATTTGAACTGAACTATGGGTTTAAGGGGCTTGCTTCTCCCTGTGCAGACTCCTAACAGGACGCACAGGCAGATCCAGGGGGCTTATGACAATTTATACCAACTGAGGAGCTGTCTCTTAATGCCAATATCACAATAAAACTTCACTTTTTCTCCTGCCCATTCTTAGTCTTGGCTGTTTGGGATGCAAGTTTTTTGAAGCAAAAGATCCTGATTCCCGGACCTTTTTAGTGCTGTGGGATCACAAATGCAGCACGAGCTCCCAGGCAATACTGCAAGGCAAGTAATAAAATATTTATCCTCCACTGTCTTCTGAGCTTGTATGCTCTGCAGAGGAAGCCGTCAAAACTAGAGCCACCAATTTACAGCTGGAGTCTTCAAAAGGAAACAAACCCAGAGCTTTTACATCCACATCTCTCTCAAAAGCAAGTGTTTTTACACCCATTGCAAAACATTCTCATTTCTTACATAATAATTTAAAAAATCAAATTTCTAACTGAAAGTAATTACAGATTATAACAAAGCTTCCACAGTTTAGAAGATACAAGGGCCTTTTCATAATGACATTAACGAGGCTGCAACCTCTACAGGACATACGATGCTCAGAGCTGGGTCCCGAACCTGAAGCTTCATGAAAGCCAGGGCACCTGGAGTCACAGCCTGGCTCCTGGGAGGGGTGAAAACAGCACATTCCCACTCACGGAATCAACCCCCATCCCCATTTCTTCCCATTAACCACTAAATGTGAAGCTGATAAATTCCTACCCCTAATCTCACGCGTTTTTTTAGAGTGCTGCCGAAGCTACAGACATTTTTGACACAACACCCCTATCTTTGGCAATGCAACTGCTTGCTCCTTCTGACTGGAAAAGCTTTGATGTGCAACCTCCTGCATACCCGTATGGCCTGAACTCATCGCGTCGCCAACGTTACACAATCTGTTGTGTTATTGGTGCTAAAACAAGGCTTCCCTCCGCTCTTACCGTTAACTACGCCAAAGCTAACGCTCCGGGAAAGGTCAGCACATCCCTTTTCAAGCATTAAACGTGAAAGTTGCTCTACTCATAACCTGCAACAGCAGGAAGGAAACCAGCCCTATGTGATGCCCCCCTCCCTTGCAGGTAGGAGGGGAGGAAAGGACCAGGTGCCCGTACTTACCGGGTGGTGGAGGGAGCTGGTTCCTGCTGGGCTGGTGGTGCCAGTGGAGGAGGTGGAAAAGTCTCTCCAGCAGCAGCACGTGGAGCACAAAAACCAGAATACCCCATCACAATGTGCTCTGCGGAGCATCTCCTCTGCTGCCAGGACCCGATCGCAGCTATTGCCATCCAACGCTGATGCCAGCCCTGCCGCTGCCTTTTTCCAGGAATACCGACGCATCATCCCTGCACCCTAAGCCCTCCGGACGGCCTCTCAATGGGTCCCTGCCCAGCGCGGTGCCTTCCTCTGGCAGCCGGCCGAGGCTTTGCCAGCCCACAAACACAACCGAAATTGTTCCACGGGACATTGGGATGCAAAGGGCTGCTGGAGCTAAAGGGGCAGGACGGTGGTGGCAGGGGAAGGAGACGGGTGCTGCAGGCTTAGTCGGCTGAAAGTATACCGTGGGGCACCTTCCCAATACTGCTAGCCCAAGGGAAAAGCTGCCTGTATTTCTGGCCCATCACGTCCCAGTTTTGGTGTCTAGCAGGGATCGCGGTGTCGGAGAGGGAAACACTCCCCACTACCAAGTCATCTGGCTTCCCCCAGTGCAGCTGGCCAGTGAGGTACATGGCCAAGGGACCTTCCCCATCCTCCCTCTCTGGGTCTCCTGATTGCTGACTTATTTTAAGAAGGGAACTAAATTGTTTAGGAGCTAACAAAGAAGTTAACCCAGGAATTTCTGTCCATTATTCACTTCATGCCGTGCTCCAGGGTTTTCTTTTGTTCAAGCTACAGAGAAACACGGGCCTGGGCAATGCCCCTCTTGGGAGGGAAGGCGCCCCGCAATATTTTGATGCAACAGGGCTTTATGAAATACAAGATTTTACAGTAATGGCATTATGGTTGTGTATCAAACTGTAACGGGGGATAACACAGCACCATGCACTTTGCCAGTGGTGGGCCAGCACCAAGGAGTGTTTGAAGTTTGCACAGCAGCAGTAGCTGCCAACGTCAAGGATGCTACGAGCACAGGAAGGGCTCTCTGGAGCCGCTGGTCCCAGGGAACCCAGAGGAAGCTTCAGCAGGGAGCCACATCCCCACAATAGATCCAGACTCTTTGGAAACCAAAGGCAAAAGGCAATGGAAGCAAAGAACCCTCGAAGGAGCGTTTCCAACACAGAATGACTGACTTGAGGTGGCTCAGAGCTGGCCACACAAGCATAACTTCCCTCTTGCCTCTGTTGAGATAATTAAGGTTAAAAACACTTATTAAGAGACCTGCAATCTTGGAAAATTAATATGCTTTCTGCAGTGTGCCAGGACTACTCTCTTCTTTATCTTAGTAGAAAGCCTCCTTTTCTTCACTCTGTAAGAAAACTGGAATAGCAAAAGCTGCAGCCGGTCAGACCATGAGATGGGACAGGGAGTCCCCCATGGTTGGTAACACCAGGGCACTGGGCGCTGGCAAATGAAATGGTGCTCAAAGGCATGGAGCGCGCCCACACAAGCACGGAGAGGAGTTCCTGGTGTCTCAAGATTTTATTGCACAGAAGGAGAAATAAATAATCCACAGGCTGAAATGCTCGGAGACGAAAGGAAGTGAAAGGCAGTGATTTCCGCCTCCTTTTAGCATGAGAACAGTTTGTGCTGCTGGGGGCTTGCCTCAACCCAGAGCCCTCCCTCGCACCTCCCCGGGTCTCTGCCAGGATCGCTGCCTGCGGGCAGGCAGTGATCAGTAGAGGACTTTTTCCCTGGGGAGCAGAAGCGATGGTTACAGGGGCATCCGTGCAAGACCTCACCCCACCCCAAAGCCACTGCCCACCAACCCTAAGGTCTCCGCGGGAAATCCTGCGGCATCCCCCGCTGAACCTCCTGCATCCCAAATTATGTCAGCAGGAGAAACGGCTCCTTGTGGGAGCTCACCATGGGATGGGCTTTAAGCAAAATTAGCAAAGATGAAGCTAAACATATTTTGTTAAGGCACTTCTGAATCATCTGTCCCTTCAGCCAAGAGATGCTCTATTTGGACCCAGCTATGTTGTCAGGTCCCAGATGTTACGTCAGAAAGGATGTGGGAAATCACTATGAACAGCTTCTAAGACATCATTTCACAGTTTTACAGTAGAGGTCATTATACCACATTCCTGCACTTAAATGTGTGATTCCAGTTGTGAATATATTTCATAATCTTCTTGCACTTGCTGCTGATTCTGGCCTATCATCTAATGCTTTAAAGTACTTTCTAAGACCTTGGAAATTGAAATGCTGAGGTAGAAAATTACTGTATTACAAGCAGGCAAATTCATGCCGAGAGGAGAAGTGAATTGACCTGGAAGGTCGCATCCATCCGTGGCACAGCTGGGAGCCGGGCGCTGGCTCCCGCTGCTGAGGTCACCGGTCCCAGACACAAAGCGTCCCTAGTCACCCAGAGGACGTTTGAAATGGGGTGTTGTAAGGTTTTATAGCAGTGACGGTCTTTAGAGCTCAATAGCGCTTATAATTGAATTCTTTAAAAGGATTATACTGTCCTCAGTAACTCGTCACTTCCCCGGACTGGCCCTTTCATTTGCATTTTTTCCCCCTTTTTGGGTAAGATTTGAAACCCAGCAATATTGTAGTTTGCATAAACAAACAAGTCTCTAATCTATAAATAACTATTCACATCCTTTTCATATATATTCAAGTATTTCACAAGGCACCATGGCAGCCATTAGCATTTCTAAATGCTTTTTGAAGTCACGGCTTGGTATTTTTTTTGTGTGTCCATTACTGGAATTGATTCCCAAACTCCTCTCTGCTGATAAGCGAGGACTGGTGATAGCGGTCCCGCGAGGCGAAGTCTGCGTTCTCCTCGGTGAGCTGCGTGGTCTCCATGCCAACTGTTGCAAAGGATGGTGTCACCACGATCTGCTCCTTGGGAGATGGCCTTCTCCTGCAAACAGAGAAGCGGAGGCACCTGCATCACCCCTTGTTTGCCATCCATTAGCGGCTGCGCAAACAAAATCAGCCAAACCGCTGCTGTGAAGAGGCTGAATCCTTCTTGTTACCCTCGGGAGGCACAGAGCTAATCTGAAAATACTTTTCCTAGAAGGCAGACAAAAAACATACTCCCTTCCTCCAGCAAACACCGGAAAAATATACATTTTCTTAACAAATAAGTTTCCTCTTTGGATGTTGGCTATGGCAAACACTTTCCACACGGCACAGGAAAAGAAGAAGCTTGAACCATTTCTAATGAAAAATATCCTTCTTATAGTTTCCTAAGCTTTAGTGTACATTTCAATTATTTTTGTAACTTTTTTAAATGAAAGAGGAGATACTCCCACAATCTCTTTATTCCCGGAGGCTGATTTTAAGAAAACCTTATTGCACATCTGCAAATCAAAACAGCAAAAGCTTATAGCACTGACTCGGACCTCGTTCAGCACCAAAGAGCCTTAGAGGTGTCAAGGATCCTTGGTTGCCTCCAGCTCTCTTGCACTCTAATGGGATTTCTTTTTTCCCCTCCAGTTCATTAAAATGTCTTGCCTGGATTTCAAGAAAACAAAGCTTAGGAAAAAACAGCAAATGACTTCAACGCAATTTCTCACAGTCTAGCAAAGGTGGGCTTCAAAATGATGCCCTGACCGCCTAGCAGGCCAAAATTGCCTTTGTGCCAGCATGAGCAGGAGCCCTGGTACCAGCACAAGGTGACCAAGCTGGCTGGCTGACCCAGAGATTGCACTTTTTGAGGAGAGAGAAACAGGATCCGTCTCTGCCTTGGGCAGTCGCCAGCTCCCCACTCAGCCCTCCTCGGCAGGGTCTTTGCTCATCGACTGCGCTGATCAAAGCGCTAAGGACGGGGCAGGTCTGGTAACCCACAGGAGGAAATCCCCCCGAGACAATGGCACCTCTACCCACGAGAAGCGGAGCTGCCTCTCCGGGAGGGATAGCTTCTCCTTTCCACACATGGTAACTTTCCGTGAAGCCTCACATCTCAACCAGCCTCCCATGGGGAATCTCTGACAATGGGCAGAAGACAGGGCTGAGATGCACCAAAGGACAACGTGGCCATGTTATAGGGACTGCAGGTAGAAGCAGGAGCTGGCAAGACAGGGATGCATGTGTGCCAATGCGCTTAAATGCCTGGACTTTCATTTATTTTAAAGGAGCCACTAAATTTGCCCGCATAATGCATGGCAGCTCATGTTGTGCAGTCCTTACTACAGCGTTCACCCACCGCAACAAAAAAGCAACCCAACAGACTGAGAACCTCAAAATCCCACTGCATCGTACAGCGGCAGAGATGGTCACTACCCTCTGTGGGAAACTCAAAAGTGATGGAATTAATAATTAATAGGATCAAAACAGATTAAAAAAACTAGTTAATAACCAACCAAACAAAACCCTTAAGGTCTTTTGGGATAGAAAACCCCAAGACGCTGCTACTGCAGTCCCATGCAAATTCAATATTGAATGGTTCCTTCACTGAAGACCTTGTTTATTGTATTTGCCCTGTAGCTATTGCAGCTTCCCCCCAGATTTCCTCTCTGAAACTTGAGCACAGCTGCCACGTGTGCCTGTTCCACCAGTACCATAGTAATTCGCTTTCAATGGACGCTGGGTCTCCTGTTCCTCATTTCCTACCAGATTTTCCAGTTCAACCTGAGGCACCGAGGTTGAGCACAGACCTTTGGGGTAAGATAAAGCTTCAGGCACCGAGATATGGTTATCAGCTGACGTGTCCACATACAAGGCAGAGGAGACTCCAGCTCTCCCACTTACACGGTGAAACATACCCCAGGCTAACGGGAGCAAGCAGTTATTTTTACCATTAAGAATAACTTCGAGTATGCAAGAAGGGACTACTGAAGGTAATAAGCAAGTGAACTCTGCCACCTCTCGCTGTGCACATTACTGGCTCCCAGGAACAACGAGCATCACCTCAGTCACTGCGAAGTGACTGGTACCAACCTGCACGAGGTGATCAAAACCGACTTAATCCAGCCGAAGAAACTGAAATTCGCTGCTGCTCCTACAGAGAAAAGGCATGAGAAGTCAGTACGCTGCTAATTCTCTCATAATAGCATTACGCCATTGAACTTTCGCATAAAATCTCAGACCAGCATGCTTCTTATTAGCCTGCAGTACACAAAGATTCTGCAATGGTAAGAACACTCCTGCAGTCTTCCCCCACACTGCAGCTCTTAAACGATTGTCAAGAAACTTAACTCAAATTTCCCACGGAGAACAGCTATCCTTTCCCAGACCGACAGCTTGTGAAAACCCCAGTAAAGCCGTGAGCAAAGCACCAGGCACCCGCAGCCGCAGCTTTTCCTCCCTGGACTGCAAAGCTCATTCCCACTGCAGGGATGGGGAGACGGGAGGAGCCGTTCAACCGACCTCAGCCAGGGTGGCTGTGGTCTCGCCATTCATTCCCTCCTGTCTCACGCCATGGAGAGCTGGCTTAGCTTATTACACCAACACTAATTTTTTCTGATTTCTCTGTAGAGTTAGCTTCCTGCACTGGCTCATTGCGGGGGCAGGGAAGTGCCGGAGCTGGCAGCAAAAGCAGCAGGAGAAGGTTGTGGTGAGGGACAGGGAGGAGGACAGAGACCCGGCAGCACCAGCGGGGTTTGTCACAGCCTGTTGGGGAGGAAGAGAGAGGAGAAGGGACATGTCGAAATCCCAGGGCATTTCTGCTCCCAAGGTCTTCATCTAGTCCTTAATCCAGAGCATCTCTCAAGCCAGTGTCTCCCAGTCCTCCTAGACAGAAGGGTCGTTCAGCTTTTTAGAGAACAAGCTCACAACTCATCAGATGCCACGTGACCGCAAAATAATGCTCCCTCACAGCCAAATAAAAATTGGGCTGAACTTTGAGTGCTCATTTCTAACTTTTTCTTTGCCGTGTGTTGTTTTACTGTATGCATGGGAATGCTCATGCGAAAGAAACCACGAAAAAAATATCTAATCATGCTGCTATTTCTCAGAACATCTTCCAAAATCTTCTACACACTGACTGAGAAATTCTTTTTAAAGTCATTTTTGGTAAGTATTTCAAAAGCAGATAACAGAGATATAATATAGTGAATACACGAAGGCGAAGAAAACTCCAAAGCCATTGTGTTTTCTTTAATACTTACGGGCTGTAAAAAACTTTGTTAAAACTTAGATATATTTCAAAAGATACAAATTATCAAGTACTGTCTCAGCTCTTTTCTACTATCCCATGCAGATAAATAGAAAAGAAGTCAGAGTGGAAAGAGGAGCACTGGTGAGGGATGTTGTAATGGTTACCAAGTGACAACTGTCTTTTGGTTTCTCATCTTTTGGGTTTCTGAAACTTAGTACCTTCTTACCTACTGTCTAATAGGCTTTCATAGAATCACAGAATGGTTCGGGTTGGAAGGGATCCTAAAGATCATCTAGTTCCAACCCCACTGCCATGGCCAGGGACACCTCCCACTAGATCAGGCTGCTCAAAGCCCCATCCAGCCTGGCCTTGAACACCTCCAGGGATGGGGGATCCACAGCTTCTCTGGGCAACCTGTTCCAGTGCCTCGCCACCCTCACAGTAAAGAATTTCTTCCTAATATCCAATCTAAATCTACCCTCCTTTAGTTTGAAACCGTTCCCCCTCGTCCTATCACTACACTCCCTGATAAAGCGTCCCTCCCCATCTTTCCTGTAGGCCCCCTTTAGGTACTGGAAGGGGCTATAAGGGCTCCCCAGAGCCTTCTCTTCTCCAGGCTGAATAACCCCAACTCTCTCAGCCTGTCCTCATAGCAGAGGTGCTCCAGCCCTCTGATCATCTTCAGGGCCCTCCGCTGGACCCGTTCCAACAGGCCCATGTCCTTCTTGTGCTGAGGGCCCCAGAGCTGGACACAGTACTCCAGGTGGGGTCTCACCAGAGCAGAGCAGAGGGGCAGAATCACCTCCCTCGACCTGCTGGCCACGCTTCTTTTGATGCAGCCCAGGATGCGGTTGGCTTTCTGAGCTGCAAGTGCACATTGCCTGCTCATGTTGAGCTTCTCGTCCACCAGCAACCCCATCTAAATAAACCCAGGGAGCTATTCCTGCATTGCATAGAAGACATGAACTCAGGTGCTTTTGACTGTTCTCATCTGGGACAAAAAATTGCACATCCACGTGTGCAGGTACTTATGTATGTATGCACCTACATATGTACATATGCACCTACACACGTATGTACGCATAAGTACGTGAGTACGTGCGCACTGTGTGTGTGTACCACCGTCTCCCTTCAGAGCCACGGACCAATGCAAGCCCCTCCCGCAGCCGTGCCAAGGAGCCGTAGGCTCTCACGAGCTGCCTCCTGAATGCGCTGCACTGTTCAATTGTGAACTTGTTTAAGCCGATCACATGCGCAGACCTTTCTAATGCCCTCTGCCTAAGAGTATTTTCCCAGATTACGTTCCCAACATATTCAACCTGTTTAGTTCTGGAGTCAAAAGGCTCTCTTGTTCTGCAGTTAGGAATGCTGAGATTTAATGAGGTACTCGTCATAATTCCCATTTTCATTAAAGTTTTCTGAGGTGGGTTTAGGTTGATTAATTAAGTTCATTAAAACGTATTTACGGCAGATTTTTCTCATTGCTGTGATACATTTACAATCTTCCATCCCTGTTAAGTCTTAGTATTACTATCTGGTTTTGCCATTTAAAGTGCAATATATTAAAGCAATAAGCACAATGTTCAAACTATCAGACTCAACGCTAGTTGCAGTTGGAATCCAATATAAAATCAAAGAGCCAGAGAGAAAATGTATTAAAACTAGCAATGAAATAGAACCTCATCATTCACTGTGTCACCTGCATATTAAACACAAGAGTCTCGATTCCTAATGAAGTTAAATTAAAGCTTAATGAATTTTTAAAGCAGATTTAATAATACAGAAAAAAAAACCTCACCAAGGGGGAGTCCTGGGCTCACTTGGCCGATGTAGAAATACAGAATAACCGCTGCACCCAGGCTGACAAGGGTGTAGATCCACTGAATGACAAACATTATGATGAGGGACACGATCGCCTGTTGGGAAGACAAGGTTTGGGGTTACCCCAAAGTCCGTAAGATAATATGTTGATGACAGCCTGACAGTCGTTTTCCTGCAAAGCCCAGTGGCTCCACTGGCCTCCTGCTCTGGCCCTGTGGGAGAGCCGGCAGCGCGGAGCCCGGGGAGGACCACTCACCTTCTGACACAGCCTGACACCGGGTCAGCCATTTGCTCCTCAGCCTCGCAAGATGAGCATGCATTGCAACTCTAATGGAAACTCTTCAATAACTGAGGCAGCGCTGGGGCTTTCAAGTTGTTACGAGAGCATCAGTAAATGCTCTTCTTTTTTTGCCAGAAATTCTGCATCTTAGTTTAAAAAGCATGCAAAACCAGTGCTTTGACGGCATCTCTGCACCTCGGTCTTTCTCTGGGTCTTCTTGGGAGCGTTGCGTAAGACACACGCACAGTCACGACCCAGGATGTAGCCATTAAGCTTTATCCTGAAGAACACTTCCTTTTAGGTGTCTCCCTCCTAACGATGTCCCAGGATGGGGAATCAAGAGAGGCTCTTCTTGCACAAGACCTGCTGCCACAGCCGGGTCCTGCCCATAGGAGAAATGATGCCGGCTGCAACCACATGGGCGAATGGATGCTCCTGGGCATCAGTGGCTGAGGCTGGTGGTACGGCAGGACCCCTGGGGAGCCACATCATCTCCTGCCTGCAGAACACTCCATGCTGCGTGGCTTTTGGCCACACGTAGAGCACTTCCATCCAGTGTTATCTGAAAAGATTTGGGTTTGACTTTTGGGTTTTTCAGTGTTATCTGAAAAGATTTCCCATGCTATAGGGACCCTCGTTTGGTCTCACCATTAAAAGGAGGGACAGCACAGGTTTACAGTGTCGTCTTCAGCAGCATGGAGGTAGCTTTTAGTGAGCTACCTTGAGTCCTAGAGGCAGCGTGGGCCTCAGGTCTCTGCTTGGGCTACTCCAAGAGGAGCACCCAGAGGCTCACCAGCTCACGAGGTAGACTTGGCTCAAGGGCTATAGGAACAGGGGCAGGGGTAGCGTCTTCATGGATTGGGTTAGGAACAGCAAGGGGCAGCATGCAAAGAAAGAGCTAAATGAGTCCAGACTGACAACGATGGGTGATGCTGGAAGAGGGCAGAGGCGAAAGGAGTCAGGATGAACAGATGCATCTGATTTTTGCTTCTGCGATTTTTTCTTGCATTGTTGATCCCTTCCCAGCTCTGCTGCAACCTCCTCCCAAGTCTGACCATTGTCAGGAAACCAAACCTGCTTTAGTGAATGACATGCGATGACATGCACTTGGGAGCCACATTCGTTACGAAGCCTGGAGACAGTATCAGCACACAGCCTCCTACAGAAGTCGTCGCTAGAGAGGAGCCCCCAGCGTCCATCCCACCCCTGGCACCACAACCCGGCGGGACCCCTTGCCAGGAGCAGGCTGCTGCAGCAGAGAATTTGAAAAGTAGGTGTCAAACTCCCCCTGAGGATTAAACTAAAAGGGTTCGGTGCGTTGTCTGAGTGGGTTTGTTACCTTTTACACACAGCTATGAAATCCCCGTCCATGCAGCAAAGCCATATGGTTTATCCATCATGCATATCTGACCCTTTGCCTGTCATCTGCCCATTAATCCATCTTCCCAAGATGAATTTAAATGTCTTAAACTCCTCAGCGGCTTGAGACGGAAGCTATTTAAAAGTTATTTATTCTTTGAAGTAACGTGCTGGAGGAATGCTCCACTTTCCTCCCTCAAAAGGTTGAATTTTACAACCGGTCTGCTGGTATCAGGAGGTCAGCACCAATGAACACCGCCCCCCCCCACCACCACCACCCAGAGCATGCAGAAACCGTCTCATAAATAAAAGCAACGCAGCGTTGAAGCTGATGTCTCACTCCATCTCACGGTACAAAAAAGCAGGCTGGCACACTGTGAAAAGAGGGACACTGTTTTTCTCCCAGCCAGTCATGCATCTCTAAAGTCCTAAGATGCCAGGCTTTGAATTTGTAACTTTTGGGGTTTGGTTGGGTTTTTTTGCTGCTGCTGTTGTCTAAAATAATAAGTCACCTGGCTTTCCATGAATGCGAATTGCTGGATGCATGGTACCTTGAGTATTTAAATTCAGGTGACCTCAAATAGTAGAAACAAAAGCCATTTTAAAGTACTGGAGTGTATTTACACTGCAGTAAGTGATGAATTTCCATCCATTTCCTACAATCACAAACCAGTGCTCAAAATAAAAGAAAATTACTTACACCAGCAAAGGAAACCCAGTGGTTGCAGAATTTGGAGTTGAAAGATTCTGGTATTTGTTGAATTCCCAGCTCTGGATTTTGTTGCTTTATAGACGATTCTAATGAAAAAAAAGAGAGACAAAAAAAAAAAAAAGAAGAGACATTAGAAAGGGGCTAAAGTGTGGGGTTTTTTTCTCCTACTTTACATTACCAGATTGCAGAAAACTAAAGCAGAAATTCTAGCTGACAGGTGGGTGTGGCAGAACTTAACCAAAAACTTCTAAAATGAAAGCAAAAAGAAGTGCAAGGAAAAACCAAAGTTGCCAATTCTGGTCCTGAGTCCATTTGAAGACCACATCTGCCTATCTCTGCTTCAGTTTCCCTATTTGTTGAAGAAAGGAAATAAGGCCTTTCTCCATTGGAAGGGTTTACGAAGCTTCATTGAATAATGCTGATAAAACACTACAGCACTGAGATGACAAACTCCAAGCAAACACATGGTATCAAATACCCACATCGCCAACAAAACAAATCCAGACTCTGGGCAGTGGATGTTGAATTTCAGGCTCCAGCTGTGGCATGGGGACCACTGCATTTTGACAGCCTGAGTTTTAGACTCGCACAGCTCCATCCCTCCTACCCTGCACCAGGATGAAGGAAACCCCAAGAAACAATCAAAACCTTTTTCATGTAAAGCATTAAGTGTGCATGTGTAGAATAACGAGTATATAGTAAACAACCCTAACTAAATATAGTCTGCCTGCTTTCCTGTCATTAATCTTCCATAGGAAATTGCATTGGAACTTCTCCTGTGATGCGCTGCAATGAACACTACCCTCACCTGTAATAAATTATATTATTGCTATGAATCATTGAGTGATAGCCCCATATAACTCCAGTTTCACACCTTCCTCCAGGAAAGCACCATGAGCACGGAGATGTCCATCTCCTACAGCCCTTACCTTCTCCCCTCTGGCCGGGGGGCGCGGGGGCCTCGCTGCAGAGCTGCTCCCCGGGTTCCAGCAGCCCGGGTGTCCGCTGGGCATCTGCAGCGGGTGATGAGCACAGACCCGTGTCACGCCGACAGCCCTGCTCATCCAGGTCCTGCCAGCTCTCCTTGTCGGGCTGCATGGTCTCATCCCAGCCATACTGAGCCGGGGGACCATCGTGATGGAGATCCAGAAGAAAGCTGTCTTGTAACGTCTGCTTGGCTGGCTTCTTCGCCTTCTTTTGCTTGACCTTTTGGGTTAAATTCTCAGCCCCTCCTTTTTTGCAAGTACCGGGCTCACTAAGAAATGGTTTAAAAAGCTGGTCCATGTCTTTTGTGAATTCCAGCAAGGTGCCGTTTGATCTGCTTTGAATTACTCCATCTGCTGCACGGCTGGAGGGCTTGTTGAAAATTAAAGGCTGGGAAGAGTGAGCAGGCCTAGCGTTTTCCACCTGGGTCTCACCAGGTTTCTGCTGAACTTTGTAGCTCAAGGAGATCGAGAAATAGGAGTAGTCCACAGCAATATACGTTAACATGAAGTTGATTGTGACTATGGGAGCAAGAACGTTCACTTGCCCAATGAAGACAAAAGCCATGGTGATGAGACTTGTTAAGCAAATTGCAGCCACTGGAGTCTTGTTGGGTCCTTTCTATTTCATAAATAAAACAAAATTACATTTAAATTAATAGCCATGAGCCTCACCATGAGGATTTGCCACTTCCTCAGCTGCCACGGGTGGTTACCTGGGCAGTCCAGTACCCCCTTCGTCATGAAGCACACTCACACGTGCACACCCAGAGGCTCAGCAGCTTAATACATTAAAGAACAGGCTGGAAGCCAGAAGCTGCCGAGCTCCCACCTCACCTCTGAGCCTTACTCAAGCTTTGTCTTTGGAAAGCTCATCCACTCTCACTCCGTATCTCTGCGGTAAAACAATGTCATTAAAGCAGCAATAAACCTTCAGAGAGATTTGTGGGGCTTATGGGAAAGTCTGGCAATAAAACGCGCTAATGAGAATTAACTGTTCATCTCCAATTTCTCTACAGGACTCTGCATTGCTGCCTACCCCAAAGGCTCCCACACATTGCTGTTGGAAAGACATTGGCTGCCAGATACAGTCGGTGCCTGCACGGAGCAGTGCCACCTTCAGAGCGGCAGCTTCTGGCCCTGCCCTGACACGAGGCTGAGCTAAATCCATGATCGGCTGAGCCTCTGCACTTGGGGTTTCCCTCCTTTCTTCTACCCAAGCCGCATCTGTCCAGTGGTGGGAGGGGAGCAGCAGAGAGGTTGGGCAGCTGAGGATGCTGGAGGGCGGGAGGCAGCCCCAGCGATGCCAGGCGTGCCTCGGGAAGGCAGGCAGCCAGGAGAAGCACCGCCTGCTCCTCTCCTTTGGGGTGGGGTGAAGGCAGGGAGCGGAAGAGAAAGAGTGAGCCTGAAGACAAGCTGAGGGAGTTGGGGTTGTTCAGCCTGGAGAAGAGAAGGCTCCGGGGAGACCTCATAGTGGCCTTCCAGTACTAAAGGGGGGCTACAGGAAAGATGGGGAGGGACTCTTTATCGGGGGGTCGAGTGACAGGTCGAGGGGTAATGGTTTTAAACTGAAAGAGAGGAGATTTAGATTCGATATGAGGAAGACATTTTTCACTACGAGGGTGGTGAGGCACTGGAACAGGTTGCCCAGGAAGTTGTGGATGCCCCATCCCTGGAAGTGTTCAAGGCCAGGCTGGATGGGGCTTTGAGCAGCCTGGTCTAGTGGGAGGTGTCCCTGCCCAGGGCAGGGGGGGTGGAACTAGATGATCTTTAAGGTCCCTTCCAACCCAAACCTTCCACGATTCTAAAGCAAAGGGCATCAGAGGCTGGAGAGACTTGAGCCACCAGCTCATGAACGTTAATCCCAGGTCTAATATGCCCTTCCTTGGACCAGGCACTGTCTTGCTGTTTCAGTACCTGAAAAGCCTGTGCAGGCTGTGTAAAGATCTCGCTGGAAAATATCTTACAAGATATATTACAAAATACTTAGGTTTTCATGTACGGCATGTGCTTCTTTAAGAAAAACACAGCTCAAATGGAAACTATTTCTATTCCCTCCATTCTTATTCATTAACAGAAAAGGGGACCCATTCTGGACCTTAAGCCTTTTCACAATGAAATAGAAATATAACTCGGGGATAAAGGAACACCATTCTAGAAAGCATCTTCGGTATCAGAAGGACGTACTGAGATGGGGAACAGATGGGATGATCTCAGGATGCCTCTGGCTTGGGTTTAACGCTACAGAAAACAGTCATGTCCTTCCCATCAGCTGGAGTTATGGTGACTACAACACTTTTTTCAGCCATGGAAAAGAAGAACTGATGTGGAACAGATTGGTAAGGGCAAACTAAATCTGTTAACTCTCCATAAACCAAATCTAGACAATTTTCAAGGTGGCAGAGAGAAGGATGTGGGGAAAGTGATCTGCCTTTGATTTCTCACCTCATTTTGAGCCCTTCCAATTGTGGCACCCTGCCCGGACAGCGTTCAGAGCAGAAAATTTGACAGAAAAACAGAAAACTATCAGAGAAGAGAGGGAATCAGCTTTGCAGGCAAATTTGCTAAATCACTGAGAATTTGCAAAGGATTGCCAAGTGGAGAACAGCCTGTTCTGGGATTGCCTGACAACTGACTCCAGGAGCTGGAAGTTTTTGCTGTCGTTATTGTTCCTGCTTCACTTATAATTATTAATATTTATTATTATTGCTATTATTATGACTTTAATTTTAGAACATTACTTTGAGAAACATAAAGCAAAGTACAGAAAATTATCATACCTATGAAAAAGTTAAATATTTTAAAACATTCATAAATTGTAAAATATATCTTTCCATGTTTACAAGCTGCTCTGAAGGATAAAAACATCGTAAGATTTTCCCAGCCCTCGGTACAGACAGTTAGGTGCTGCAAGTTACTGAGACCGAGGGAATTATTTTCTCCCTGTTTAGAAGAAGAGAAAGCCATAAAAAATAGTTTGCTGTGAACCTATAGCCCAAGACTACAGAGTCCTTAGTGACTGGTACTTTGACTGATCTCAGCGGAACGACTCATGTGAATGAGGATTATTTGTGAGGACAAGGAAAAAGCCTCTTGTCATATTCAAAGCAGGGCTTTGTTTCAAAGCATATCTAAAGCTTAGCAGCCTCCTAACTTAACCTTTCAAATCTATTCTTTGTTTTTATTTTATAGCGTCCAAAAGGCACCTTATCTTACAAAGAAGTGTGCTCTCCTCTGGTGCATGCGGACTGAATCCACTGCACGTACTCAGCTATGAGGTTACCAGAGAGGATAGGAAGACCTCAAAGAAAAAGAGCAGGAAATAATAATAAAAAAAAAAGAGAATAAAAAGAAAAAAGATAAAGCAGCAGTTACCATCCATTTCACGAAAGTGCCTGGACAAAAGCTTCATGTCTCTGCCCTTGCTGGGAAGGCAGAGAAGAGTTAGGTACCTCCCTTGGCCACGGTTAAGATAAGCACCAATGAAGATAAGGTGTCTGGGGCTTGGGACAGAGGTGGTGCAGCATGGGGGACAGGCAGGGAAAGGACAGCAAGCAGCTGGGTTCTTGGGTTTTTAATAAAACCACCCATTTCCTGGCTTTTCCGCCTACTCTAGGGTACCAGATCCCAAGCCTTCCCCTCCTTGATTTGCATATATCCCCAATCTCAGCCTACAGACACACAGAAACCCTGGCTTCTTAAGTCGCCAGTTTTCCTTCAGGCGAAGGTTTGAGAGCAATCTGGGAGGAAGGATGACTAACCCCACGTCCAAGGAAGGCGAGCGTGGGGATGACGTTCTCCTGGGCGATGCACTGCAGGATCCTGGGTGCTCCGTAGAGCCCTCCCATGCAGGAGGCCAGGGACGAGATGTACAGCCCTAGCAAAAACAAGAAACCCACCAAAGATACCTGGAGGAAGCGGAGAGAACGCAAAGTTGATTACATTCTTTAAAAACCCACAAGCTGTCTTAAATACAAGCATTTTAAGAGATCGCATATATTTTGTAACGTGGCTAAATGAACAGAGCGAGCCCTGGGAAAGTAGTAATTTAACTGGTCTGTGGTATAAAGTGCAAGCAATTAATCCAGGAAAATTATCCCATAAAAGCAATTTAATACTGAACATCCTGTACCGACAGAGCCATTTGACAAGCTCATATCCAAGAAATTCTTTGTCACTTGGAGCAATTGCAGCAAAGCAGCAGCTATTAGATTCCCCTTAAGTAACTGGAAGTGAGTTTATTTCAGGAGAGATCACTTATATACAGAGCACATCATACAGGAAAAGCTGCCCAGGCTTCCAAGCATCCAAAACAGGAAGACAAACCCCTGCGTCCCAGAGGGGAAAACCAATCCTGAGAGAAAACCCAGAGTAAAACCAAATCAAAATTGCCACTTAAACAAATGGCATCTCAGAAAATACGCTCCGAGGGATATAATACAATGACCTTATTTTCCTGTCTTCAATGAGAAAAGAATTTCCTTTGGCCAACATGAAACTTAAAAAAAAAAAATAATAAATCTTTAAAGCCACAGTGCTAACAAGGCTGGTTTTATTACCAGTTTCTAGTGAGCACCCTTTCAAACGGGGAGCATCTCCTGCACGTGTGGAGGGAAAGGAGGGCAGACCATGGTCGATCACACAGAAGCGAGGACTGGGGTCCCCCTGCGCAAGTCCCCACTGTGAAGCGCTGCCACCACAGGCAGCATCTCCAAAAAAAAAAACCTACCCAAATACACAAAACCCCAAGAAAGCTTTGAAATGGGAGTGCTTCTGGTACCATGGTGCGAGGACATGGGCAGACACAGCCAAGGAGACTAAGGTCTGGGGTCGCCATCCCCAAGTCCTGCGAGACCACACGAGTCTGACAGCCAGCCACAGAGAAAAGCAAATCACAGCGGCTAACACCAGCACAAAGGCCAGGCAGGGAGGAAAACCCCAATTTTTGGTCCAGATCCGTCCTGCCCATACTGAAGCGGGACGCTGGAGGTGCCCATAGACATCCATGGCAGGGGACAGCACTAAATGCAGGTCCCTCACGTCCCACCTGTCCTTCACTCCCACCCCTCCTCTCATGGAAAACGAAGTATAAATGAACATGGGTCCTCCCAGCTTCTGCCCCTGTTCAAGTCAGGTGGCTCATGCTTTATTAGAAGGAATTACAAAAATTTACCTGCCTAAAGATGATTTAAGCTACATCTGCCTTTTCCTCATCTATGAAATCCGCACACAGCAAAGAGGAGATTGGGTAAAAAGCCATAAAATGTTTGCTGTTTGGGGAAAGCATGTAAAATTGGTGTTGTGGTCCAGAACCATACAAAATTCCTACCGCAACTTTTCTTTTCCCCATGAAAATCCACTTGGCCTTGTGAATTTTATCTTGTGGGACAGAAGAAACTTGAGAGAAAGATGAGCAGATATCAGCTTCCATTAGACCAATGGGCAGACACTCGATGGGGAATCTTCCCTTCCCTCTCCTCTAATCCTGCCCCGCTCTGAGAAATACTTGGAAGAAACAATCACTTGTGCCAGACATCGTATATTATTTTAGCTGCCAAAAATGCTTGCATTTAAATGCACTACTTGACATTCAAATCAGGGTTAGAGGGGAAGAGTCCTTTTCACCGAGGCTGATGAAAGGGTTTGCTGCGGGTTTTGAGCACAGAGAGCGTGAATACTTTGGAAGAAATTGGCACTTCGAGCTCATTAGAAGTGAAATTACTGAATCTCATTTTTATGTTTGAAAAGCCAAACAAGTATTGTAAGGGAGAAAAGCAGCCAAGCGCTCGCTCACCTGTGAGCGACAGAAAGGGAGAGTTTGCATGTTGGATGTGTAACGATCTCTCCTCCTCCGCCCCTCAAACAAAGTCATTAAAATCTACAGCAGCTTGTTATAACTCAAAGAAGCAACATGAATATTGGGATTGCACCAGGTTTTTTTGTTCCATACCAAGGAAAAGAAAATTGAATTTGCTTTTTTGTTTGGGTTTGGTTTTTTTTTTTTATATCTAACATTATTAAATATCTTCACATTCCTCACTGTGAGATTTTTCATTTCCCCCCGGCCAGAGGTTTTTGAAGTTAAAATACAGCTTTAACAATCTCTTTCTCTTCAGCTGATTCATTTAAAGCTGATTCTTTTAGTTACTGTGTTTTTCGCCCACTAACACACTGTCACACTAACATACAAAGATATTGCCTTAAAGAAGGCAGGATAATTCTTTTTTGCCCTGAAACAGAGATGATTTTTCACCTTAGCGGGAAGTGGCAGGAGCCCCACCAACAATCTGGAGTTTATCTGGGGGGCTGGAGGAAGTCTAGAGCTACAATTACTTAGACAGAAAACGAAGCCAGAGTTTCAAATTGATATTTTAGATTAAAACCATGTTACAAATCAAATAAATGGCAAACATCTCAATCTGAAATTTGCCACAAAAAATACTGTCAAATATGATGAACCCATGATTTTGGATAATGCCGAAGAATAGAAAAGGACATCCCATATCCCATTTAAAGTAAGACAGTGACACACACCAAAATCTTTTGCTCTCTTTTTCAAGGCCTGCAATGATCGGGTTCATTGCCTGTAACACTACAAACCTCCCTCATGTACATACACCCCATGTGGAATGTCTCGGGTTTAATAATCCTATTGCTCGCCCTGCAATTACAGCCCGCTAGTTATGGAAATGTAAGCTCCGCTTGACTTAGTAAAGATAAGCAGGGGGGTTCTTTAGAGATTTCAATTTGGTCTAAGCTTCCGCCAACGAGAAAGGATACACTGAATAAAATACAGCATTTATCATTAGACCACATTAGCATATTTTAGCTCTTAAAGCTATTGCTGGGTGATTATGCCAAGATTCAGCATTAATGGATATGCTGGTGAATGCAAAGCTATTCAAATCAATGGTACACTGCGATTTGCAATGGGGAAATCCCCCTGAATTTCAATGAGGGATGGGCACCCAAATTCCTTAGGCTTTTGGAAAAGTTCGAGCATTCCTCGAAAAGGCAGATGGCAACCCGAAAGCACCATTATGTAAAACCACGCTGGGTTATTCGAACAAGTTACCTTCTCTGCTATCATGAAGTCATAGCGGAGTGACTGACGAGTACAAATGGCTCCCAGCAAAAAAACAAAGACCATGTACAGAAACCACCTGCAAACAATAAAAATAAACAAATTTTTTTCCAGCAAGGGAAGACCATTGAGAATTCTGCCCATTAGCAGAGCCAGGAGAAGGTCAAGTACCTCCAAGTTGAGTCTTCAATCACTCTGCATGGGCTGTTCCTGCATGATTTAGCCTCAGGACTAAATTTAACACTGGTCCATGTTACTCACCTGCTACAGTGCACCAGGGACAGACGCAGAGTGACTGTACGGTACCCCTGAGGGGAAGGTACCTGTACGCTTGATCTGTGCATGGGGGGAATAACCCAGTCCTGGGGACAGGCTTTTTAACAGGGCCTGTTGCGATAGGTAGATACAGACTAGATATAAAGAAGAAATTTTTTACAGTGAGGGTGGTGAAACACTGGCACAGGGTGCCCAGAGAGGTGGTGGATGCCCCATCCCTGGAAACATTCAAGGTCAGGCTGGATGGGGCTCTGAGCAACCCGATCTAGTTGAAGATGTCTCTGCTCATTGCAGGGGGGTTGGACTAGATGGCCTTTAAAGGTCCCTTCCAACCCAACCCACTCAATGATTCTGCAGGTACACAGGTCCCCTCGTCTGGCAGTAACATTACAGACACCACAGCCAGCTTACTCTACAACCTCAGTCAACCTTTGGTATCTCTGATGTTTCCAGTACTCAGGTGGAGGGACAAGCAAGTCTGTCTGCAAAGTGCAGACAGCAGAGATGTGAACAGCCACAGTCCATCCATCTGTGATATTCCTGTGCTCCATGGAATCCCTCGCTTAAAACAAGCGCCAATTTCATCAGGAATCCCTCTAAATTCAGAAGATGCTTCCTGTCTGAACCTCGGTACGCAATTAAACATAATTATTTCAAAAACAGTTTAGGTGGCAATGAAAACAGGCAGGAAAACCTACTGAGGTTTGGTGTTTTTTTAATATGTAAGAGTATTTTACTCCTGTTAAGCAGCATTTCCCAGGGCACAGCACTGCCTGGGGATGCGGGGCTCCTGCCTTCCCCTAGCCTTGCAGGTGCATAGGTCATATCACCTGTCTTGGCCCTATTTTCCCAATAATACAAATTATAATTTTTTTTTATATTTTCTATTTATATAGGAAAAGAAAGCACTTTGAAATCAACCACAGGAAGTGACAAAATCATGCACCCCAGGCCTTTGAGAGCTTTGCATCCTGCTCTGGCACAGCCAGGCTACAGCAACACAACTGCTCTTGCACCAACACATCCCACCCGGCAGAAGACGGACTGATTACATCCGCACTAATGAACCTCTTCTCCAACCCACCCGGAGTAGGTGGTGGTAATGGATGATAATTTGAACGAGAGCCAGACTTTAATTTTCCAGATGGCTGAGTAATAAAAGGTTGATGGGAATATGAAATGGATTGGTCACATCCAGGGCAGTCTCCAAAGAGTAAATTTTCCCCAATTTATGACTTACGAGGTGCCAATAGCAGCCAGAGACCCCAGGGGGATGCTGGTAGCAGGCTTCTGGAGATCTCCGCTCATATTGAACCCAGCCATCACACCTGTGTTTTGTAGACATAAATGTAATTTAGAGTTAATCTAAGTTATAGTGTATATAATACATATTATAATATGTAATATAATTTAATCAAACAGTTAATCGATTGCTTCAGAACACTAACTAAATCATTTCATTGTAATTAACACACACACACACGAATATTGGCTCCCACTGATTGCTTGGTAAGAAACTGTTCACGTCTTTAACAGAAACAAGCCAACACTAACACGTCTACAAAGAACCATTTGTCCAGTTTGAACAATGCTGGGGGAAAAAGGAAAAAAAAAAAAAAACAGCAAAACCCAGAAATCTGAACAAAACCCATCTTATCTTAATGCAAACCTCACAGAAGACAGCGCTGTCTAACTGTTGAAAAGAAAAATGCTCCCGTTCATCAGGGCAGCGCATTCAGCGGGGGGTACTACCCCCCCAGACCAGATCCATTACAGGTCCCTGCATTCACAGGGGACAACCGCCGTTACAAAACGGCCTGTCCTGTCCGTGTTTAATGACGATCACATGCACATCGAGCAGAGGGAATAACAGCGCTCAGCACGTAGGTGGCACCTTCCAGCCAAGGGATCTGCTTTGGCAGTAGGCATTATCGCTACTTTGCAGATAGGAAAATAGAAGCGCTGAGAGGGTAAGTGATTGTCCCAGCGTCACATAGAAAACACGTGGTAGGACTAAGAATAAAGCACTGAACTGTTATTTTAGGCCAGAGTACAGGGTATTGTACAATTAGGGACAGTCCTTAGCCTAAAAAATTACCATCTAAAGACGCAAGAAAGGGAAACAGGATGAAGCAACGGATTACAGTCTCCACGTCGAGGCTAGGAACCCAAGATTGAAACGGGTTAAGAGACTTTGCCCATAGTTGAAGAAGGAATCATACCAGACTTGGCAAGCAAACACAACTTTTCTTGTCAAATTATCCCAAAACTTTTCCTAGAAGACTTCAGATATCTGCTATAAAAAAAAAAAAAAAAGTAATTAAATAATCTGTGATTTAGAATCCTGATGAGGATTTGGCCAATTTGAAGGCAGGACAGAAGAACCTCTTTAAGACACTAATTTCTGCCCATCACTGTCCTACCCCTCGGATGTCAGATTAACGTCTTCATAAGGACGTGTGGGCCAGGTGCCAGCCAGCAGTGCTCATGGGACGGTCCCTGGGAGCTGGGGTGAGATCACCACAGAACAACAAGGAGGAGGAGGAGGCCAACACCACGGCACTTGCAGCATCTGCCAGCCCTGGCAGCAGGGGACCAACCGCGCGCCGGTCTGCCACTCGGCTGCCAAGTCCAGCAGTCATTCCTCATTTTCAAAGAGCACAAGAGTGACGAAGTCAGTCTCTGAGGCTGCAAATCTGAGTTGACTACAGCTCTAAATCAGCAATAACCCATTGCATTTTAAAGCTCAAATGCCAATTACCGCTTGGGAGGGTTTTCTCCCAAGATGAAGGATAGACAGTAGCTCTGGGACAAATCCCACGATAAAGGGGACAAACCCAGCTCAGCTGATGGGTGCCTTCCCTACAGACCTTCTATGGCCAGCGACGGACCACCAATAGGGAGCAATGGTTGGGTTGCTAATTGGGGAACAGAGGCTGATCTCCTGCTGCATCCCAGGCTTTGCTGTGCATCTTCATAGTTCCATCTCCCCGTCTGCTAGATGTGAATAGTAACACTTCCTCTCCTCGCTGTGCTGCCGTGAGGATAGCATGTTAATGAGCACAAGGCACTTACACGTTGCCAAACACATCAGCTAAGCATCCAGGGCTTTATTTATTTATTATTAATATTTTTTCCTCAATCGTCTTTTTTTTTTTCCCGTTGATCATCCCACCCAGCAGCCATCCTTTTCTGTCACCCTCTCCACCACAGGTTCAGAGCCCCAATAACCTCTCCTCTGTCCCCATGGGCTCCTGGCATTCCTCAGCTCCTGGAAGAGCTGTCTTCCAGATTCGGACCAGATTTGAATCCTTCACACCATACCGAAATCATTACAAATCAGAATGAGTTCTTAATTTTCTCCTGGAAGACTGTTTCATGGACATACTTCTGAACAGCACTGCTAAAAGCCCATCAACTGGTGCACTTTTCCCCAGATAAAGCTTCCAATCACTGCTGCTTTTAAAGACCTACACAATAGGCTTAGCTGGAGGTGAGAAAAGTCAGGAAGGCAGAAGTCCATGGAAATTGTCACAAACATCATGCTAAATGAAGCCTCTATGAAGCAGTCTTCGGTGACACGCTACTTTGCACCTCAGGGGCAAAGCAGAAAGCTGAGAATACTCTGAATTTTCTTCCAAAGGGAGCAAACCATTGTCAGAAGGACAGCTGTTAATCTCATGTGCCTCTTGGCCACGTTTCCCAAACATCTGGCACCACCTCTAAACCTTCCAGCTTGAGCTTGACTCACCTCTTCCTCATCCAAACGCCTGCCTCAGCAAAGCACTGGGGAAACACCAAAATGGTGTTTTCTGGACTGAATATGAAAAAAGTTGAAGACACGTGAGTCATCGGCACAGCGATGACTGCACAGCCCAGGCCGCCTCACTGCCTCCCTCCCACAGACCCACGCATATTTAGGAGCAGCCAGGAGATGACCTGCCAGAGCCCACATAAATGGGATGTTGAGATTGATGATTGACCTCCTGCCCAGCAGCAACTAGGGGTCAGACCCAGGCCAGTGCACACCAGTAGCTTCTGTCCCCAGGAGGTCACCAGAGTCTCATGACTTCCACTGCCAAAGGCCAAGGCCACCACACAGGGAACCAACATAGATATTCTCAGCCACTCAGGCCAAAGCTATCTCCTCTATGCTGCAACTATGCCTCTGACCTGACTAGTAAAAAATATGGACAATCTGGTAGTACAGATGTATGGATGATGCCAAAGCTACCTCTCCACCACCACCCAATAAGTGATTTTCCAGACAGGATGACAGCTACCAAAACGCAGTACTGAGAAGGTCTTTTGCGAGCAGCAGACTAACCACCCCACTTTTCAATGAAAGGAAAACCTGATTAATTAAAAAAAAAAAACTAAATGATCTCCACCACCTGTAGCCTCGGTCACCCCCTGCCAGAAAACTGTTCTGACTTGCAAGTAGCCACAAAACAGCCTTTCCAGAGACTCAAGCTACTCAACAGAAGAAAAAACACTACACTTGCATATAAAATTCAATGATGTAGAGAAGTTGGGACATTCCTTCCTCCTTACACAGACCTGTCCCCTAGGGAAATGGCCAATCCCTTCTGAACTCAAGCAATCATATCTGCAGATTGTCCACGGAGAACATGATCCACCTCTCTGTTTCAGCGAGATAGCAGGCTGGATTTTCCACACTGGCTATTATCTCAGAGAGCAGCAGATAATGACAAAGCTTCTGGACAAGGAAGCATGAAAACACGGTCAACTCAGCCAGGAAATTATGGCTGAGACAGTCTGTACATTGCAGCTATTCCCAGCGTAATCCTGTCCTGGGCATCATCCAGGCGGTGGATACGTGCACGAGGGGACCACCTACATTGTACGTTAGACACAACTATCAGCTCCACCAGCTCTGGCTTCTAACGCCACCAGCTATGGTTTATAGCTGTTGATATGACTGCTTGCAAACACCCATTGCATTTCCCAGTGAATTTACTAGAAAATATAAAAGGGTTTGGGTTTTTTTTCCTTCACCCAAGAGATGAAGAATGGAAAATCTTAGATAAGAATTGTAGCTAATTTTTTAAAAGGGCCAAATTCTCCACTGATGTAAGCTGGCACCTCTCCATAGACTTCAATGGAGTTGTGCCAGTTTACATCATCTGATAACTTAGCCCAAAACTTCTAAATCTATTTGCTGTCATTTTGCAAGTGCCAAATATGGTTTATTTCAGAACTGGTTTCAGTACGACGATATTTTCCACTAACGCCGCTTCAAACGTTGTCTTACTTTCTTGTATCACATGACAACACACTTCTTTCATTAGATTGAAAACCTCGGGGATTTAGTAGGAAAAGAAAAACATTCTCTGCACAACAGAACCGATGTTTAACTTCATTTTTAAAATGCATTAGTGGTTGCAGGGCTGCTGCTGGAGCTGAGTGTGGGCAGGCAGCTCCCGAGACTCCTTCCCTGTGGAAAGCCCTGGTTAGATAGGTTTCTGTGCATTTGCGTATCGCAGCAGGGCAGCAAAACATGTGCATGAAGAAGGTATTTACAAACACGCAGAAAAATATCTGGTTAATGCACCGAATCTCTGTAGGGGTGTGCTCACATCTTCTGTAGCAGGTACGTTAGTCTTTTTGATTGAAGCCGGCAAATCTGAGTCTTCCATGCCCATGCACTCCCATTTAGGCCAGCTCTAGATGTATGTTTTGGATTGCTCTGCTACTTCTCTAGTATTAAATGACAAACTTGGGGGAATAAAGCCAGCTGCACTGCACTTCCAGATGAAATGGTTTAAACAGCTATTCCCCAGGAAGCAAACGGACCAGCCCCTGCTTACCACCACTCAACCGTAAAACCGGGATAACTTCATTCTCACATGGATGGAGTTGTACCAATAAAATACAGAGAAAGAGAGAAAACAACCCGACCTGGAGCAAAACGATCCAAGGAGGATGCTCGTAGGAGGCAGCATGTCGCTACCGGTCTATGGAAGGCTGGGACGACCATCCCATCCCTTCCAGGTGAAGTATGAACCCGGCTCTTCCTCCTGCCTGTACGGTCCAAGCAAGGGTCTCCCAAAAGGTCCTGCTCCCCTTTCCCAAAGTGGCTGCGCCTCTACTTTTACAGCTACCACCCTGTATTTCTGAAGTTTCCATTCCACTGCTATTTCTGGTGGAAATAGGCAATTTATAAACCGCTTTTCAGTACATCCCAGAGACCAAACTTAAACCAGTTGAATTCAGATAACCATTTCAGAGGGAGAGGAAAGAGCTTATCCTGAAGAGATCAAAATAGTTTCACTTCAAAGAGGAACATTTAATCTCAGAAAGGCCCAAACATCTTGTTTCACAATTTCCTAAAGGTTTTTTTTTTAAAAATCTTGTTATCAAAACAGCATCTTAGGTTGTGAACTAGCATACGCTAAAAATTAAAAAGAGTAAACATAACATTTAATAGATTAAAGATAAACAGAACTTTGCTTTGGGTCAAAGAAATGTTTCAAACTGGCTCGAAGTAACCCCTCAAAACTAAACAACATACTGTTTCGCTGAAACCCTCTGCAAATTTCTGTTGCATCTTAACGCAAAGGATTTTGCTTCCAGTGCTTCGGCCAGCTCACTCTGGGGGCTCCAGCAGAGGTGGGCACCCCTTGATGGTGCTGGGCAGGCGCAGGAGGACAGGCTGGAGGTGACAGCCTGGGAGTGATGTTCACGTGTCCCTGCCTTTTCTTTTCATGCGGAGGTGCTGGGGACCGACGCTGCTGCCCGCTCGCCACCTGCATCACGCTGCCTGCCCAGCGTCAGAGGCGCTGGCAATCCTATCGCATCTCTCCAGCCTCCTATTAATGCCGCTGCCAAAGCCATCCCCGAAATGTCATCTCCAGTCTCGCAGACCGCCTGTCCTGCTGGCAGGCTCGGCCCGCGTCCAGGCAGCGCCCGCAACGCGGTGGGAAGCGGCTCTGCTCCAGCACCTGGGACCCCAAGAAACCGGGGGTCCCCTCCGCAGCCCTGGCACGGCACCCCCATCGTGGGGGAGGAGGCGAGCTAAGCCAGCCTGGGTCAGGTGGGATGGGGGGCAACAAGCCCTCACTCCTTGCCCCAGCCCCAGGAGATGTGAGCTTTATTCCCAGCGCCTCTGAAGGTGCACTGGACTCCCCATTTGCGATCTGCAGCAGAGAACTCTTGACTCCCACCCTAACAATTTCTTAATCAGATCGCAAGTTCTTCCAAGAGCACCGAGCACAACCCTACGCTTTATGAGGCTCCCAAACTCCGCAGTGCTACAAATGGCAATAACAGCAGCAATAGCGATGTTTTATGGTACCACTGGCACTGCTACTACGAAGGAATAATTTAAATCCTGTAAATTACCAAGCAATTAAAAAGAACGCATGAGAAAGCTGTGCAGCAACCAAAGTAATTACACATCAGCCCAAACTGCATTTTCAGAGAATGTTTAACATTACTACTGGTATTACTACTGCTAACTAACAAAGCAACAGGCTGCCAGGGCTTTAAATAAATTATATCTATTAGCTTTGGCATTCTTCCTAGCAGCCAAGCATTAGCAGTGATGAAGAACCATTTAATATGGTTAATCATGGTAATTTTCTGCACAATTTTGTCATAACCATTCCCTCTTCTACAACCAGGGAGCTGGAAAAAACTGCTTTCCTGCGTCAGAGGCAGGGCTTATGGGGAAGGTCTCTTTCTTTGGCTGGGGAATTGGCTTGGGCCAGGCAGAAATGACAAAAAAGAGGGCAGAAGCCAACTCCTCCATGGTGCCGATAGTTCAGGCAGGTGAGTTTTCGAGAAGGAAGTCTACACGGAGGCAACAGCCAGCCTGATAAACTGGGAGAGAGGATTTAAAAGGAAAATTTGAAGTCCTGCACTAGGGGCACCTGACAAAGCGCCGTCTTCTGCTACCAGACCGTTCCTCCAGCCCCATCTGTTTCACAAAACCATTTAGTTTGTCTCCCTGTACCGCAGCAATTCTGCAAACAACTTCCAGCAAGTTGCTTAGAGCTAATCCTCTGAAAATTCACTCTGTAATCCAAGGATTCATCACTATGGAAACTGCTTATAATAATTGGTACTTTTTATAGCTTAAAAAAACCCAGCGTCAACAAAAGGTATTGTAACTCCAATTGATAGTTATTTCATTCCCACTGGAGATTGCCAGCTTTGGAAAGGGGACATGGATCTTCCTGGTAATTTAAGGGAATGAATAATATGAAAGCATCCAGCTAAGCTCATAAGCGTGAGCTCTGCTGACACGCAAAGATGCATCCGTGATGCTGTGCAGAGAGTGGTGGGTCAGCACCATGAGCGATGGCATCAGCCCAGCTCGGCCACCCGCCCACAGTAAGGCTGGAGGGAAAGCCCTCCTGTGCTCTTCCCACCCTCCCAGTGCCATCAAGTCATACGGCTTATTTAATGAGATAAATCATGATCAGCCCTTTTAAAAAGGCTTGATACTTTGTGGCCCGGCAGCGTTGGCCAAGATTGGTGCTTGAGCCTTGTCCTTGGCAGGGAGGGATTTGCACCACCACGTCAACCCATGGAGTTGACCAGCAGTTTCTGACCACAGAGGGACAGAAGAGCACATTCAAGTGAACAGGATAGGAACATGCAAATTTGAGATGCTGGAGGAAAGCCTGATCATTTTGAATAGACCACACAAGTCTGTTACGGTCAACTACAGTCCCACTCGCCTTGCCGAGTAGCCCAGAGGAACTCCAGTTGCTTCTGCTCATCTCCGAGATGTGACTGTGGAGGGAAAGAGGGGGAGGATAAAACTTATGGTACCTGTGGCAGCTGGGAAAAACACTCCAAAAACAGTGAAGAAGGACTCCCCCTGGCTGTAGTTCGGCAGCGTGTTGTTGAACATAAGCTCTTCGGAGTAGCCGACGAAGCCATGCTCTGTGAAGACACGGAGGGGGAGAGGAGAACCTCAGAAACCAGAGGGACTGCAGGAGACCTTCCAGCCTGCTCTCAGCCACCACCCATCCTCTAAACACGTGTAACAGCAGCAGCTGTTTCCAGGAGTAGTTTGAAAGGCTGACCGTGAACTTATTTGGTGGGGGGAGAAGGCAGAGAAGATGTCAGTGTGGTTACACGGGTGCAAATGCCAGGGAAAGGTGCAGCGGTGCAGGCCAGCACATCGAGAGGCACCACCAGGCTGGGCAGCTCTCACCAAGCCAGAACACGGATCGTATTGAGTCCTGCCTGAGAGCAAGCAGGACACCTTCCTGTAAAACCTGTCCATGGAGGAAAACCGGCTGCAGGGATCAGCAAATATTTACACTTATTTATCCATGCCACCTTAATCCTCTTTCCAATTAGAGCAAAATTATGCTGCCATCAGATAACTGCATCCCTGAGCAAGCCCTCACACTGTCTCCCAATTCTGTGTTTCCGCCGGTCGAGCTCCTGCACAGACAAGATCTGAGACGTGCCCATGCTCTGAAGCTGCTACCGACACACCCAGTTTATACGCTGGTTGCCAAGGAGGCCAGAGCCAACAAAGTCAGTTTGTTGCAGGCTGGGCTCTGCCCTACAAGATGAGTTTCCCAGTGGAGAAGGAATAAGGTGCTCTAAAACTGCCCAGTGCTCTTACGCCGTGTTTGTGCACTTACCTTCCTGATGCCATCACTCTCCTGTTGTTGCGTTATCATCTCCAAACCAAGGCTAAACACGGGGCTGTACATCACAACCAGCCACCCCCCTCCCAAATTCCCAAGTCTTTTGCAGATGTTTATCATGGTGCAGCAAGGAGCAAATGCCGAGACCTTGGGCTGTGCCCTGCTCCCCACACCAACTTCTGCCAAGTTTTTCCAAGGTCATACACACACGGGCTTTACTTTCCAAATAAAAAGTTTCAGAGAAGATGGGAGAGAGGGGAAAGCAATGGGCAGGATATCAACGTCATGCAACTGGTTTACTGGGTATGTAAAGGAGGATCCTGCTCCCTCACTTCACGCCAGAAGGACAGGTCAAACTCTTCCACAAACCTGGACTTGTTAGGAATAGTTGAGCCCAACAGCTGACGCGCCAGCAGGGCACTTCTTAGGAAAGGTTTTAAGATGCTTATAGGTAGCAAAGGTAACTCATGAAAAACAGGTTAAGGAATTCATGATGTGTCTATGAAATTAATAATTTCATTTTCAACAGGCAAGACTGCTTTTTAATGGAGTATCTTAATCTGTGGAAACTTGTCCTCCCTGTCAGTAATCCAAATGCTCATGCCAGCTGGGGTGGGAGGTGAGCAAAGTCGGTTCTTTTTTCCTCCTGCCACCACAATCTATCTCCAGAAGACACGTGACTGTAATAACTTGAATTTTCTCATTAGCAGGCAGGATGTCGTTTATGGCTGCACAGGGTGATGGCCAGAAATTAAAAAAAGTCTCCATCAAAGCTGTTCCATGCCTCAAAGACAACATTAATGACATTTGGACAATAGATTAAAGCGGAAAATTAAATCAGAGCTCTGAACGCAAGACATATCCATTTAAAGTCTCAGAATATAACTAACCACAGAGCTTTGAAGTTGCCACAGAAAAATCCTATAGATAATCAGAAGTTTCCTACTACATCTGCGTTCATTGTGTTGCCCAAACATGGATGGAAACACACTAATAGAAAAGGTCTCCTGCTGCTAGGCTTTTTAGAACACCAGCTATCTTCCCTAGGAACAAGTCCCAGATGAGATTTAAAGGGAGTAAGCTCGGCACAGCACACTGACCTCTCGACCCCATGGATGTCTGCAGAAAAGTATAGCTTCTGGAGAAATAAAGGGGGGATTTGTGTAGGCTGTATGCTCCCGCAAGACCAGACCTGAGCTCCTTCAACTGGAATTCATGCCCAGGATGGCAGGGCACGTGGGCTGGCTGCAAAACTCCCACCAAACTGCTCGAGGAAAATTTCGGTCCCTGGCCAAGGGATTTTTCACAAAGTATGTGCTCCTCAGAGAAATGTTAATGTTTCATCAGGAAAACAAAAGGGGTGGGCAAAATATTCATCTTGCCCCAAGGAGACCTTCTCCAACCCGTGCTTCCCAGCAGCAGCATCAAATACATCTATGCCACTCTTGACAAAAGTTTGCCCCCCTGATTCTGAAACATCTCCTGTGAAGCAAACTCTAGCCTCTCATGATGGTTTACCCTCATATTTTCCTGTCTTTATCATTCACGTTTACCCTACTGTCTAAACAAAATCACCCTGTTTGAAGTTCACGATGCTATTTCTTGCCTGATTCATAAGTTATTTGCATTTTCTAATGCCATCCTTTCACCTGCTAGAAACAGTCCCCATCCTGCACTGGCACAGTCAGTGGTTTCTGCCAGGCTGTAAAGCTTTATGCTTGTCTTCATCAAACCACAAATCATCCTTTTCACACCACTTCCCCAGCCTGTGCGAGGTCATCTTGAGGTCTGACCCTCTCAGCCAGGCTGCTGCGAGCCCTTCCCAGCTGGGCGTCATCTGCAAATTAAATCTGTGTCTTCTCTTTTCCATCATCCAAACAGTTAAGGAAAATACCAAATAACACCCAACCAAAACCATCGCAGAACCTCACCAGACACAGCCTCCTGCTTTGAGAGTGAACCATCTCCCACCATGGTCTTCCAACCACGTTTTGGGGCTATATAATTCAACAATGGGCTGATCCAGGCACTCTGAGTGCCTTATGTCTCCTTTCTCATACAAAAGGCCAAGTATACAGCCAGACAACATTTTCTGTGATAGTGTTTTGCCCATACCATGGCCAAAGAGAGACCGTGTGACCCATGAGTCCGATGTCTGACCTGCACCTGTGTGCCTCTGACCTCTACTAATCTTAAGAAGCCAAACGATCTCTCATGCACCGTTCATGCATCCATTCGTCTGCTGTTCCCTTTCCCACTTTATTCCCCTAAGTGTAAATCCTGGGTGTAAGAGACAAAGCACGAAACCATGGCAAATGTCACCGGAGCCACAGAAAATGACAGGCATGGATTTGTTGAAAGAGCCACAGGATGCGCCTACAACTCCATCCCACTTCTGCTTCCTTTCCTCGCTGCTCTGGCAGGCGAGAGGAAGCCCAGCCATTCCACATTTCCCCTTTAAACAGAACCAGGAGCTTTCACGTCTAATTAAAGAAAAGTTCATCCAAATGTTACTTGTTATTGCAACCTCATTTCTCAGTCAATCACCCTCCTGTGAAGCCAGTCTCACGTCCCTTTTGATGGGTTTTACGCCAGGATTTGCAATCGCCATGAATTTAAGCAAGCTATTGCCACGCGACCGCGGAGCTGAGAACAACTCCCTGTGAGCATCTCCTGGCCACCCTTGTGCCTAGACCAGAGCGAGTCATCTGTGACCTTTCAGCTGTCATATTAATGGGACTAATTGTAGCTGACGGGGCAATTGGGCTGAAAATCATCCAAAACAAAACAGGAATCAGCAACTGAGACCAATCGGTTAAACCAACAGAGCAGTCGGTCGGTTGTTCACAGAGTCAATTATCCACATCCCATTGAAAGTGCACTTCAAAAGGACGAGTTTCGGAAGGAGGAGGGAAGGAAACGTGATAGGGTCTATATTTGGCTCTCTGATCTCCAAACAAAGCAAGATCATTTTTTAAATTTTTTTTTTTACAAGAGGATCTTTTCCTCCAGCTAACTGCTGGGTACGTGAGACCCAAGCCAGATTCCTCCCTCCTCGCTCATTGCAAAATGTTTGTCTGACAAATTTTGCTCTCAATTAATTTATGCAACCCCGCAGCCTCTAAATCCTGCCTTTAATGATCCTGTTCTTGGTTGGCTTGCAGAGGGCTGGAGCTGAACTGCTATAAACAAACTTCCCAGTGTCATGCTAGAAGGAAAAGAATCTGGTTCCTTCTCTGTGCCGTGTCAGCCTTATGGGAAATGCACAATAAAGAGCGGTAACAATTTATTTTCATCATTAGATACTCAATAAGGAGCAGGCAAATAATGGATTTCTCAAGTGGTTGAGCTGAAGTAAATAAACAACGGGAGGGAAAACTGACATAGAGCAACATCTGAATTATTCCTGTGATTTTTGACAAATTAAGTCCTTCGAGTTGCCCTTATTAAAATGATGTAATAAACAATAAAAACAACTGAGCAAGTTTCAAATGGAAGAGCTTCCAGGCTGAGCATCCTCCATTAACAAGCACAGGGGGACCACAGGGAGCTACACATCAGCCTGATGCAGGTGGATGATGATAAGGAGGAAGGCGGACAGGATTCTCACGTCCCCCTGGCCACCGCAGATGCCTGGGAGGGGGTACCAGCCTTCGCCTGGTTGCCATCACTGCATCCCTCCCTCTGCCCCAGCTAGTTTCCACATTTAAGCTTTTCTTGCCACTTTCTCCCACCTCTCGCCCCGTGGAAAAGGATGAAAGAGATGAGGCAGTTTTCGGCACTTGGGACCCACCTTAGCCCCTCCACGAAGCCCGGGGTTTCGGAGAGGGACTTGAGGAGGCTGGAGAAGGGGCATGAGGCGAAGCCGTGGTTACATGGGGTCAGGCCATTATGCAACGGCACAGAGGACAAGGGCGCTGCCAAGCTCCCGGCAACCTGGAGCTCATTACAGATTAGTCAAGTCTTGGCCAAATTCAATAAGCCTGTTCACAAGCTTAAGGTTAAGTAAACCCTGGCACCGAGGCAGGGGCTAAATAATGCAAAAATGGAAAACCACCTTAAGAAACAACTCCCAGAAGACGATCACGTAGAGCACTCTGCTTGTGATTAGAGATTTTAATTATGAAGGTGGATGCTGAAGGCTTGAAGTGGTGAGATTTTTTTCTTTTCCTAAATAAGTAAGCCCACACGTTCCCGCCTGGAAGGTACTTGCTGAGATTTACTTTCAGAGAAACAGCTGGAAATGTTTGTCTTGCAGCACATTTCCCAGGCCTGACCCCAGCGCTTTCAGGATCCTGTGTGATGTAAGAGGTGGAGAGCCAAATAATTACATATCCTTAGAATAATTATCTCCTCTCTCTCTCTTTCCCCTCTTCTTCCTCTATCTCAAAACCCTTCTGGCATAAGCTGCGAAATCCAGTCTTTCCCCTTGGACACCAGTCCAAGCACATGCCCAGAGTGAGGTCCCAGTGCAGGTGCTGGAGGTACCCGGGCACACTGGTGTGGAGGGAACAGGAATGGTCCTCACAGCCTGCTCCCACCACAGCTGCCATCCCCACCTGAACACACACCTTCACAGCAAGACGAAGTTTCGCTCCTTCTCACCAGCCACATGCCTGCATTTTCTTCCTCCAAACTCTTGGCCAGGGGCAAGGTACAAGCTGGGTACTTCTGAGCCATTAACTCCCTGGTGGGCGAGTCAAACCCTGTCAGGTTGGTAACTCTCAGAAGTTGTGGTCTCTCAGATGACTCTTGGGTGACCTAAACCAAATTAATTTCTACATAGGTCAAAGTGCTCTACAGCAAGGAAGGACTGAAGTTCTCCCTCAAAAAGCCCTTGCAATACTCATTCTGCCCCTGCCTGCAGAAGAAGGTCATCCACGGATGGTCTGGTTGTCACCAAACTCACCAAAGTATACTTCCTAGCCACAGCCTATCACACAAGAACAGCATCTTCACTCGCCAAGGGAAAGTCAGGTGTGCCTGGCTTTAATGAAGTAGTATTTTGATGCCAAAACACCACCGGCAATAGTTTTTTCAGCGTCTCAGAGTGCGCTTGCAGAAACACAGGACTGGCCATCCTCATAGAAACCGTGGATGGGCAGAGATGGATGGAATGTCATCCAAACCCCATGGCCTTTTTATTATCTCTGCCTTCTCCCAACGCTATGCAAATGCTGAAATTTAATTTGAGGCAACAAGCAGCACAGGATCCTCTGTCACAACAGCTCTGAATGACACGGGCCTGCTCTCGACAGCTCGGCTTCCCAGTGAAGGGGCTACTCGCACACGCCAGAGAATGACACGGATTCAGCTGAGCACAACCAGCCCAGCAACGCCACGCAGCGCACCCAAGGAAGGTCCCGGTGCACCTCCCCAACAGACTGGCATCATCAAAGAGGCACGAAGAGGTCACACCTGGGTCATAAATAACACTTTAATCACCTTTCCCAACAGAATAAAAAATGAATATATCAAAGCGGTGCAGTGGCAAGCCCCACCTCTCCGCATCCCTCCCTGCACACGCTCGGCTTCCTGTGTTTGGGCTTGTTGAACACCGACATTAACAATCGCATTTCCAATGCTCTTCCAAGGCCAGGCCACTTCTGCAGCCATGCCTTCGCAATCGCCCAGCTCCAGCTCCTGAGGTCGTCCCACCTCCCGCTCGTGCCGGCGGCACACAAAACGCCAAGTCAGCAGAAACCACACCATCTTTTTTTTCCCAGGCAAGTCCTACAGTACCATCTGTGCTCCCAGGCGTTGTCCTACTGCTGCCAGCCTCGTATGGGGCAGATAGAGGCGGAGATGTATGAGAAACATACAGAAAAGTTGGCAAGGAAAAGGGCGAGAGGGAAACAGCGCTGGAGGTGGACAGAAGACAGTATGGTGTTTTTTCCATGCCACCAGTTCACTGCCCAACTTGACTCGGCCTGTGAGATGCATGAACAGATTTTCACCAGAACATCCCCAGTCCTCTAAAAGATGGAGAACTGGTGAGTCATGAAAGCAAAGCACGTTAAGAGCCAGAGCTGCACTGGCAGTTACAGAGAATAAACATAGCCTTCGTTGAACTTGTATGGAGGTACAAAAATGTTTTAACATCTTCCAGGACATCTCCTGCTTCACCTTTGGATATAGGAGTTCTGGCTGTAAGTCTAGGAAGAAAGAGAAGGAAAAGAAAAGAGCTGCAGGGGAGCGAGCTGGAGGAGGATGGGATGGACTGAAGAGATCGATCTCCTGTCTCCTGACAGCTACCGGTGGACTCATCTACCCAGGGGACCACATTCACCAAAGCCAGGTTGCCCTTTTCTGGAGCTCCAGTGCAACACGTGTGCCACATGAGTCAGCGTGGACCAGCGCAGGCTTCCGACGAGCCAGGAGCACGTCTGCGCCATGCAGGACTTGTGGGCAGCAGCACAGCTCCACATCCAGAGATGCTGCACCTGCAGCCCAGCCCAGACGGAGAAGAGCAATAGCAAGACTTCTGAAACCTGTCCCTGCAGACTCACCCTCTGTGCGTCACAAATGACATCACGCCTTGGGTTCACCTCAGTCCTCGAGGCCACCTCCTACCTGCTGACAGCTCCCACAGCCTCAGCATTTCTGCTTTGGGAGTCTTACACGAGGTGGGGGCAAAAAAAGAGAGGAATTTTGGAATACTGGCAGGTCAATGATTATGCAGTGATAAAGATGCAGCTACTAGGCAATTAACACAACGGCGCGTGGCCACACTGCCAGATCAGCGCAGAAAGATGGCAGAGCAGCTGCTGGAGCTGCCAGGGCACTGAGAGATGGGGGATGCGGGAGCTGCTGGCAGCCCTCAGCACAAAGTACTGGCAAGAAGAGGAGGTAAGAACGGGAAGAGACTAAATTCCCTCTGTAATTTCATCCCTAAATCCCAGTTAAACACATTGACTATCAAAAGAGCTCAGAGTGATTGCAGATTGCCACAGGCAGCAGGAATGCCTGCTGTCTCCCCATGCCAGCAGGAGGGTGCCTGCTGAAAATTAAGCGTTGGGTGCCATAGCCAGCATCTCCCCGTGTCTCGCCGGCCACGGCAATCACTGTCCCCAAAAATGTCAAAGTCAAGTTGAGCAGCAAGCAGCAGCCCGCGGCGGGGAGAGGAGCCCATGGCTATTTTCCTACTCGCAGTGCACAAATAAGCTCCTATTTTATCGTTAGCACTAGGGTAGATGGCTTCATAAATCAGGACAAACAGCACACTTACGTTTCAAATTCGTCAGAGCTGCAAGTAGCAAAAACCAGACAGGTTTTAGTGAAAAAAAAATTTGGCAGGACGATGGCGGAGGGGAGAAGGATCAGAGCAATTTTAAAGAGAGAAGGAAAGGAGTTCCCTTGCCCAAGACTTTCTCTGCACCCATAATAAGCCCAGCAAACCCAAAATGAGAGATTATGTAAAGTCTGTAATTGAAGGAGTGAAAACCACAGTTAAAACAATCTAAAAAGGCCAAGCCCTGAGAAAGGCAACTCGAATCCCTTATCTTTTGATGGAAAAGAATGTGCTCCCTGAGATTAATGACGTGTTTACCCGAAAGGAAATCGCCGCCCTTCTGAAGCAGCGAGTGTTTGTTCCTCCCGAGCCCCTGTTTTCTGCTCCAGAGCTGATCTCCCAAACCTCCTGTTTAAAGTCAACACACAATACGGCTTCCTGCTGCCGCGGGCTCCGAGGGATCCCACCGTTAACCCTCTCCCGAAAACCACCCTCCACCGCACCTGCCCGGCCTGGCCACCGCAAGCAGGGACAAAAATGGGGTATTTTGGTCACGCTTCAATCGCCAACATGGAGACAGGCATCACACCGGCGGCTGCCAGCAGCCTTGCTGCAGGGCGATGAATCACCCCCCGCGTAAATATTTCTCGGTTGAGCAGACAAATTAGCAAGCGTGGGGACTGACAGCACTGTCGAGGGGAAGCACTCACTGTCTATCTTCCTGTCTTGCTCCTCTCCGAAGTCTCTGGATGCAGCAGGGCGACCTCTTCTCAGGTTGCTCAGGGTTTCGGCAGCGCGCCCTGCAGCCTAGCCTGATGCAGGATGCTCTTGGAAAGAGGTCTAACACCAGCCTCTGCAATGTTCTGCCGTGTTACAGGAGGCATGGAGAAGCATTTGTGCACTGAAAACCCTCGAGCGAGCAAGAAATCCTAGAGCAGAAGTGCTGGAGGGTGATCTGTTTGAGGAAATCTGCAAAATAACCCACTCGGGGACCACCAGTCCTTTGCATACGTGGCAAACCCAAGTATTCGCATCCTCCCCCTCTGCCCAGCTCATCAGGCTTGGAGACTGTTTAGCTTGGAGAAGTCTGAGAGGGGATCTCATCAATGTTTATAAGTATCTAAACGGCGGGTGACTAGAGGATGGGGCCAGACTCTTCAGTAGTGCCCAGCAGCTGGACAAGGGGCAATAAACACAAGCTGGAACACAGGAAATTCCACCTCAACGTGAGGAAAAACTCCTTTACTTTGAGGGTGGCAGAGCACTGAACAGGCGGCCCAGAGAGGTGGATTCTCCATCTCTGGAGACATTCAAAACCCGCCTGGATGCGTTCCTGTGCAACCTGCTCTAGGTGACCCTGCTTTGGCAGGGGCATTGGACTAGATGATCTCCGAAGTCCCCTTCCAACACCTACCACTCTGTGATTCTGTGAGACCCCAGGAAGGGGACTCAAGCCCCAGGGGTGGCTGACCCCCAGTAAGCGCACTCGCACCCCACCCCGATCTTCCGGTCTGGGGACCTCAGAGCATCCCGACCATCAGAGCCATCAGGTCACGAGCATCCTCCTCTTCCTAAAGCCAACGGGCCTGCAATAAGGGGGTCCTGGCCAACAGCTATAAATAGCACAGAAGGTAGAATAAACAAAGGGAGCTGCTTAAATCAGTCTCCAATGTTCATATTTAGCTAACGGGGCAATTTTCATCTGCAGGATGCTGTCACCTCTCTCAAATCGTGAAGCAGCCGACGCTCCCCCCAAGCTCTCCCCAGCCACATCGTGGCTCCTGCGGAACGGGGCTGGGTGGGAGGAAACACTAATTTCTGCTCAACTCCCATGCGCCTGCTTTCTCTCCACCTCGGCTTCTCAAGAGGATGGAGAAGTGAAAAAACACCGTTGTACACAAGAGGACACACAGAGCCTAAAACCACCCACACAGGCAGCTCCTCATCACAAGACCCCAGTGCCTCAGCGCTGCTTAAATAAAGGAAAACTCAGGAATGTGCCCATGGCAGTAGCTAGTAGAGCCCTTTGGCACTTATTCTGTCTGTACAGGTTATTGGGTTTTAATTATTTTTTTAAAAAAGGCCAAAAAATATGTATTTTCTGCAGGTGGGTAATCTGAAATTTTGGTTAGGAGAAAAAAGGAAAAGACTTTAACATGGGTATTTCAACTTTATAAAGTCCACTTGTGCTTTATGTTATTTAATGCGAAGCACCAGACTAAGCCGTAATATATAAAATCCTTCCATTGCTATTTTATTTTTTGATGTGGTATCCGCTACCTGGCTTGTTCAGCGGTATTCAAACCAGCCAGAAGAAACGGGTTTTATTCATTACAAAGAGGACGAGAAGTAAAACGTTCTTTGCTTCACCCTTTTTCTAGGAAAATAGTTTGCATCAATGGGATATTATTATTAATTATAGAGTGGTATTCCTTGGAAGTCATGCACAGAGTCCCTGGTTGAGGGAGGCTCTGCAGAACTTCTCCGATGAAAAAGCCCAGCCTCGAGAAATCAGAATTTAGGCTGAGTCAAGGCGCAACAATTGGAGGAAAATGAAGGGTATTTGAGCGGCAGCGGCGATGACACACATCCTTTGGGCTCGTTGGAGTGACCTGCATTCTAACTTGGAGCTGCTCCGTGTATTGCCTGGGACAAAGCCCAATCCCTGTCAATCAAATCCCCATCTTTCAAAAGAAAGCAGTTGACCAAAGTGTAACATAATCCACCGGACCCTGCCATGGTCTACAGAGCCTTCTGCCATGGTCTACAGTGTCTTCTGCCATACTCATGACTAGATCATCCCGTACTTCCAAGTTATGGATATATTATCCAGATGACAATGGTATTTCAAAAGAAAAATACTCTGTTTGTTGATTTTTTGGTTCTCTGTCCAAAACGATAGTTTGATTTTATTTTGGGGAGGTTTTCGCTATCCTCTATACAACACAGACAGCTACAGCTTCAAGGCTAGTTTCAAACTGCAAATCAAACTGGAAATCTAACAGTGTTTGATTTTGGAAAGGTTGAGCAAGATGTTGTCACCTAAAAGGATTTTTTTTGTTGTTTATTTGAAACTATTAATTGAATTCAGTTTAAATCAGAGAATACATTTTCTGTACCAAAATCACGTTTTTCAATAAATGCATTTCCCCTTTGAGTAGAAAAGAAAACCAGCAAGAACCACCAGGCCATCACCCAGGCCAGTGAAGGCACAACCAGACACAACAACAACTCAGAGGGCTGGAGCACCTCTTCTACGAAGACAGAGTGAGAGAACTGGGGTTGTTCAGCCTGGAGAAAAGAAGGCTCCGAGGCAACCTTATTGTGGCCTACCAGTATCTTAAGGGGGCCTACAAGAAAGCTGGTGAGGGACTTTTTAGGATGCCGGGTAATGGTAGGACTAGGGGGAATGGATTAAAAATAGAGATGGGTCGATTCAGAATGGACGTGAGGAAGAAGTTCTTCACCATGAGGGCGGTGAGACACTGGAACAGCTTGCCCAGAGAGGTGGTGGGAGCCCCATCCCTGGAAGTTTTTAAGGCCAGGCTGGATGGGGCTCTGAGCAACCTGGTCTAGTGGGAGGTGTCCCTGCCCATGGCAGGGGGGTTGGAACTAGATGATCTTTAAGGTCCCTTCCAACCCTGACAATTCTATGATTCTATGATTCTAAAATCTCTTACCCACAGCCAAAAAAGGCCAAAAATTGCTAACACAAGCCAGCAGAGAAGATGATGCGCAGTAGATAAGGACCCATGTCTCGCGCAAAGTCTTTTCTTTAGCCTACGGGAGAAATGCGAACTAGAAGTGAAGCAGCCGGAGAAAGAATCTAATACCTAGAAATTATCTTCATAAATTAAATCCTTAAATAAGGAAAGCTGATTCAGGGCACAGATGAACTGTGACTGGAATTAAACATCAGGGGAATGAAAAAAGAGGAGGTAAAATATCTCCATTATTTGAAAACAATTATGTAGTGGCACCAAAAAAAAAAAAAAATCAATGCAATTAAATAAAACTGTCCACTTTAAACAAAGCAACAGGGAAAGATGGAGAGATTATGGGATGATATATATCTTCCTCAAGCCAGTCAGTTTTATTAGGTCTCCAGCATTAAACAAGTCGCTGCTAAACCGAGAGCCTGAACAGGAGGTTTTATGGGGGGAGCTGGGGCGGAAAGCCACGTGAAGGCAGTGTCTAGCGGCGGACAAAGGCAGCCGAGGTATTTCGAGATTTATTTACAAGCTCTAGGAAGACGAGCTTGGGCAACAGCAGAGAAATTAAAGGTTAAACCAACCGCCTACAAAATCTCCTGTATGAATCGGGAGCAGTATTACCCTTGAAGCAAGTTTAAACCTGTGACAGCCTCGGCAAACCCTCTCCTGCTCCAGGGATGGACCCAGGCCAGCCCTGCCCTGCCAGCACTGTGCCGCAGCACATTTTAGGGTGCTGAGGGAGGCCAGAACCCTCCTCCTCCTCCTCGGCACACACGGCAGAGGGCTGCTCGCTCCCAGGCCCCACGTGGCCCCTCGGACGGCGCAGCCTGGAGGAGAGAAGACCAAAGCGGAGCACGAGAGGTCTTCTAAGCAAGGTGGTTTAACGCAGAAAGGAAGGACACCGGCTGGTCCCCAAGTCCTCAAGAAGGGGGTCCAAAGCGGTGGGTTTCGGCTGTAGGAAGGGGGGCTTAGCTCAGGATAGCTGCGACTGGAGCGGGGTCCCCAGGGATGCAGCGGAGGATCCATTGCTGGAAATACTTAAAAGCAGGTTCGATGCACACGGCACCCCCAGCACAGCCCAGCGGGTGCAGGAGGGCAGGGACCCGCAGGCTCTGAGACCTCCTCCCCTCCTCATTACCCACCTCCTGGGAGATGCTTCAGGGTGGTGGGCTCAGAAATCCCACCTGGTCTTGGCGGAGCCGGGGCACAGGGATGCCAGCCCCGGCCCCCAGCAAGCAGTAGCTGCTCCAACACTCCAAGCATCCATCGGCAGGCAAGACCAGTGCTCCTCAACAACGTCCTACTGCCAGGTGCCCTCCAGCGAGGAAACACTGTGAAAACCTACCTACAAACAGGGCAGCAGAGTGGAACCATGACGCAAAGTTACATCTCAACCTCATTTTTTTTAGTTGGGTTCTTTTGTTGTTGGTTTTTTTTTTTTTAAATAAACTGCTTTAAATACCTACTTCAGAGAGCCCTGACAGAGTGGTGTAGCTTTTCTCTCACTATCTAAATAAGGCCCCTAACAATGTTATCACTTTTCAAAACACATCTGTCCCGCAGCTCCTAGCCCAGACAATTGGCAGGTAACCAGTTAATAAATGTCTTCGCCAGACTGTTGAATAGGCTGGCCCCGGCTCAAGAGTGATGTCAGGGCCATTCAATGCGCTATAATTGGAAAAACCTGGGGAAAGCAATCCCATGTTTTTTAATAAATAAAGAGCGTATTAGCAGCCTCCTGCTTTTATTCACTACGGTGCCTACCTTGTTCGGTAGCAAAGTGGGATTTTTTTTTTCTGCTGCCGCTCGCTCGGTGATTTCTACTTGGAACTTGATGCCAGTTTCCAGATGTGTCTCAGGCCAGGAAGTCAGCAATCAGCCTGGATAAAGCCTCCGGGATTCGCTGCAGATCATCTTCTGACACACACATCCTTCCTGCACCCTCTCTTATGAAAATGGGGCACACCCCTCGTGCCCAAAAATATAATAAAACAGCCCAGAGCCACGCAAAAGCCCCTTTGATCACTTTCACATTAAATATGTGAGAATATGTTTAATTCATTCAATCAGCCAAAGCCCCCGAGGTACCGTTTGAGGGATCTTTACAACACCGGAGTGTTGGTATACATAAATCACTTTAACAACTGCAGGTTGCCCTTCTGCTGGAGCAGCCCCAGGCGAAGCTCCTCTCCTGCAGCTCCTCACCAGTGGTACCCACGGGAGACCATCAGCTCCCCTGGCTCGGCCACGGGACGCCTGCAGGGGACGAATGGTCCAAAGGACTCATCCTCGGAGGAAGAAGCGAGAATAACAAATGGGTTTTCTGGGCTCTGTGTGAGCAGCTTCGGGAAGCTAAAACCCAAGTGGGTGAGATGAAGGATGTGGTTTGCATGGAAAATAATCCCAAGCAGAAGCACCCTGACAGCAACGCGACTTTCAAACCTCCCCATGTCCCTGGGAAATGAACTACTCTGGTTTCCCAGCCGGGAGGAGAGGGGCTCAGCCCCGCGCAGCCGGGATCCACGCTCGCCCCAGCCCCGTGGTACCGTCTGCTGCAGGACAGGGCAGGGGCGGTCCCATCCCAAGGGGACCCAATTATTGCATTCCCAACAAAATAATTTATTCCCCCCCTCCCCCAGGCATTTAAGAGACTGTTGTCAGGCCCCTTTCGCTTGTGTTGTGATTCCTTTCATCTCCCCAACAAAGCGCAACCAAATTAACACCAGCTCTCCCCCCAATAACCGCCCGCCCCCCCGATGCGCTCCCGCAGCCGCTCTGCTTCAACAGGGCACCTGAGAGCCGCTGCCAAAACAGGAAAGCAGGCGCCTAATTGAAAGGGAGTATTTGGGAGGCACCCTACACAAAAATTAGTAGAGATATGCTAGGAAAATAAAAGTGTGGGCATTAACGGCGGGGTTATCTTTTTTTTCTACTGCTCTAACGG
>VYZM01008459.1:165782-192488 GCA_013398915.1 Dromas ardeola | reverse complement strand
AAAACCATTTTAGTCCTGGCACTTTTCCATCAGATTCCCAAATAAATAAATAAATACACCTACTGAAATGTAATTTGGAAGTCCCTGTTATCTGAATTACCTTGGTACAACAAAAGATAGAACTGCTTAAGAAACTTTGGCTTTTATGAATGCACAAACTTCAGGATTTGCTACCCTGGGGTCACTTATAGAATACTACTTTCAGATTTGATTACTAGAGTTTATACTCACTTTACAGCCAAAAAAAAGTGGAGCAAGTTGAAAGCACAAAACTAATTTATTTTTAAAAGTTTTATGACATCTGTTAAGTTAAAACAAACTACAACAGGGTTTTAGGCTGCATACTTATTACCAGAAACCTTGCCTGAGTGGGGAAACAGTTTTTAAGCACGCCAGTAAAGATACTCAAGGCACTATACTCACCAGTATGAATCTTCTCATGCCTCTGTAGCAGGTACTTCTGTATGAAACGCATGTCGCACTGACTGCACTGAAATGGTTTTTCACCTTGAACAATATAATTCCACATCCATAAGTTAATAACTACACACTGTTGGTTTTGATAACTACTTTTTGAGGAATATTAAAATGTCTATTAAAAATCCAGCATCTGAGCGAATTCCAAAAAGACTCTAATACCAAAAAACCATTAACCTTACTAAGTATATGAACTCCAGAATTCTTTCCATGATCCTAAGAGTCACATTAAGACTAGAACGGAAGAGTGATCTGAAATGGCTGTAATTTCCTCATGAACAAGATCAATCACGATGCTGGCATAACACTGCATTCAGGATACTGGCAAGCTATGATAATAGTAAGTACCTTTTTCACTTCTCCGAACCAGAGATACCTCATCAGGCAAATAAGCAGCCGGAGCACATTTTACAAAGGGGTCAATTTTGGCACTTAGGCTACAAGTCAACCCATTACTTTCTGATAAAGAAAGAAAAGAAACCTTGTAAACAGTTAGGTCTTCAGTTTATTAAACATATGTTGATTTTTTTTTCTGGTATTCTTTTGACACTTTGGTGCATGGAATCTCTAAGCTTAGATGCCAAGTTAGCTACACTCTTAAAACTGAAATTCGCATAGAGCTGAAAACATTTTTAACATCAGTAAACAACTCTTTATATAGTAAAAAAGACAATTTGAAGTCAAGCAGTACCTGTATGAATGAAGACATGTCTCTGTAAATGGTAGTTGGTTCTAAAGGCAGCATTGCAATGCTCACAAACATGAGATTTGTGGGTTTTCAGACCAAGTGATCCATCCTCATTTATTGTAAGGATCTATTTTAAAAAGAGTAAAATTTGTTCTCACACTACCCTCTAAAGATGTCTTATTAACTACAAAAAAAAAAAAAACATTAATTTTTTTTTGATGCAGAAAATTTAAATATTTCAGGTAAAACAATGCTAATTTCTACAAAGCTACGTGATAGGCTTTTAATATACATTTCCAATTGCAGTCCAATCCAACTTGTGTCTCCTTGTGTATTAAGAGATATTTCAACAGGACGGAGACAAAAGCAGCTCATGGAAAATCAGCTTAGAGCTCCCCTGTTCACAGCTGAGTCACTTTATATGCTACTGTTTACTCTGTCCATCTGTTGGAAAGGATGCAAAATAACCAAACCACCTCTGGGCACTGAACCATGGATAATCATATTTTAAAGCAAAAGCAAAAAGTTATATTCTTTTTTCAAATCACGACTGTAAATGTTTGCTAAAAGGCATTAAAACTTATCCAGGATAGTCATAGAAATTATCTACATCTACATAATACCAATAGTCTCAGAAGCAAAATTATATTTTAAAAACCAAAACCCCAAAGCCAAACAACCAAGAAAATAGTATCATTCTTCTCCCCTTTCAAGTTTTTCACTCAATAAAATATTGCTCATTCAATATACATATTAGAGCATCTCCTTGACAAATTCAACTTGCCACACTCAATTGCTTTGATGTCGAAGCCGCTATTTTCATGTAAAGTTGAAAAAGCTTAAATGAAAAAAAAAAAAATAGCACCATATCTACCTTATTCAATGAACCTCATCACAGGTTTTCTCTAATTTGTCAAAAAGAAAAAAAAAATAAACAAACCCCAAGCTCTCTACTATCTCTGGCAAGAGAATAAGAAAACCAGCAAACAAATTACATTTCCAAAAGTCTTACTTAACTGGAAACAGAACTATAAAGAGGAGCTTAAGTAACCTTAAGTAAAACAGTTTAATCCCTTGTTATCAACAAAAAATAAAAGTCTGCTGGGGAAACACATCTGCAACTTGATTAGCTATGTTGATTTAGGTTTTATGATAATGACAGCGATGAGAGAGTCAATAACTGAAATAGCATCTCTGCAACAGTAGCAAATACTGTGGGATCTACTTAAACGATTTTTAATTCTGCTCCATTAAAACTCAGCAAGAGTGAAAGTCTCAAGTTAACAAATTCTTGTGCATTCACTCTGAAGGACAAGCACATTCATACGTTTGTCAGATTGGCATGTTACAGCTCCAGTAAGTCACAGACACAGACAATTATAAAAAACTCTGTTCTGTAACAACATACAGCTAATGAAACACTGACTGGTTATTTAAAATGAATTTAAATACATGTTATGAAATGCTTTTCACATACTATATTGAAATTTTAAAATAATCGTGCAGAAATTACACTTAATTTCACATTTATCCTAAGCCTGGGCTCTTCTACTGCATCCATCCATTGTACCACTTCTTAAATAAAGAAAGTTAACTTTGTCAGTGCAGTTTTCCTAATAAAAGCAAAAAAAAAATAAAAAGCTTGTGCGTATGCGTGCGCGTGTGTGTGTATGCGTGCGCATGTGTGTATGTGTATGTGTGCACATGTGTTTGCGTGCATGGAAGAGGGAAAAGTAGACAGGATTCATAAAAGCTATCGCCTTTAGTTATATGACGACTATATTAATATAAAATAAAGTTTAAAATGTTTCATTATGTTAATTGACTTCCATTTGTAAAAGTCCCAGCTACCGTTTGGATGGAAAATCAATCCCATTACTCTGGGAATACTAAATTAAACTGCAGTAGGCTCTCACCTATGTCAGTCCTTCAGCTTCTTTCTGCCTTTCTACTCTGACAACCTTGAAAAAAGGGGAAGAGAGACTGAAAAAGAACCTGTTTAACGATTCTCCTGATCATTTTTCAATCTTTTGTCATCTCCAAAGACTAACGCTGACAGATTGGGAGATAAAAAGGAAGCATGCAAGTACACGTCTGCAGGAAGAGGGACACATGCCTCTCCTACCTTGCCATGTTTCCATGGAAGTGATCTGTGGAGGTACTCAACCTACATCTCCTTTTTCTATCCAGGGGAGAAGCATCTCGATGCACAGGATTTGGAACTTGCTTCCACACCCAATCTGAAACAATTTCTCAACTTTCCAAGAATACTACAGATGCAGCCTAATTTGACAGTGCTTTGGGGAGGACTGAGGGGTCCCACTCAAAGGCCAACAAAATGGAGGTTTTGGAGTTTTTCCTGGAGTTGGGGTGAGTCTTCCTTCAACGTATACACAGTCTGGATTGATTTCAGAGTAGGCTTATTTTAGTGCTGCTGTGTGATCGTATATAACTGATTTTTGCCTATCAGAGCAGCCTGTACATGTTCTATTTGAAGTCTGAAGACTAACACTGATTTGGGGAATTACTAGAAGATATAACACTTCTACCTCATGAGGTGAAATGATTCTGGTTTTATCTGAAGTGCGTCTCAATAGAAGAAAATTGTTTTCAGACATACAGGGATACATACTCTTCATGAATGGATCTACAAAACAAATTTTGAAGTAACAAACCAGCAGCTATGGTAAGAATCTTTTGATATAAATAAATACATATATGAAGATGATTATGACCACAGGAATATTCCCTACTGGTAAATTATTTTATATATATTAGTAAACTTTTTAGAATTGTCAAAACTACCATTTTAGATTTCTTTTTAAAAACTTTTCACTACTATGCATGAAGCATATAAGATTATCAGGCTCACAGAAAAGCACAACTATTATTAGATAGATACAGAGTAATGATTTATAAATTGTCTACAAAGCTACTGACTCATAATTTAAAAAAAAAATATTTGGAGAAAGAACTGCCTGGAGAGACAGATGTTAAAATATGTCAAGGGTTCATGTTGCTAAAAAGAGTTCAAAGAAAAACACTGTTATATCAGGTTTTGGTTTGGGTCTCTGGTGAACTTCAGAACTCCATCTTTACTGAGCAAACAAACAATTTCCAGCCTAACTACTTCAAATGCTAATGAAATTAGTCATAGTCAACCAAATCTTCAGGTTCTTTTAATCTTGGTTTTGCCAAATCAATGTCTTACTTTTGCTGGTGAACGCTGTTTTCTTTTCTTCTTTTTCTGCAAATCTACTGGCTCTCGTATTTGTTTTTTGTCTCGTTTCTGTTGTTCAGATGCATCAGTAAAGGTAATTTCTTGCTTTACACTGATCTGTTAAGATACCAAGTGCCAGTTTCAGGTAAGGTTCTCACTACAGAAAAGCAATTTTTCAATTTTAGAAGATGACAAACTGCTGAAACAGAAAACCTTTTTCTAAGGGAATTATCTTGTGGCTTCATTCTTTCAGAAATTTAAGTGAAAGGAATAATAAGTCTCTTAAATAAAAAGGGCATAGTTAATTTCTACAGTGACATTTTGATGTATCCTTTCATTCATCTCCCAAAGTCTTTTTTCCTTCTGACCTGTGGTGATTTTGGGATCAGTTCTTGTATTAAAATCACTTCCATCTGTAAAACCATTCAGTTTTTCATACCTATTTTACTTTAGTCCATGTGTTGTCAATGCAAGATTTAAACGGAATAGTTTATCATATATTTAAGACAGAAGTATTTTTTAAGAAAACAAAAATCGTGCTAATGAAGTTGTTCCAAAAAATAATCTAATGTAATAAAGAGCATGATACTCTCACATTTTTCTAACGCCTGAAACACCTGATCTACAGCTAGAAGAGTAGTGTTTTAACAATGCTACCTTTCTAAAGATTATTCTTTGTATGTAAGGCTACCTCCTTTTAAAGTCCTGGTAATTATCCTTTATGTTTGAAGGGCAACTGTGATGATGTGCTGCGTTACAGATAGATGCTCTGTTTGCAAAAAGGAAGTCATCTATATTCTCTCTGGGAAAGCTGAGGTACACCTTCTATGAGATATTGAGGAGGGGCATATTTATGGTCATGTATGAAGTGTCACAGTCCAACCTGCAGTGTGAATGCAATTGCTAAGCGTCCACATACTTTGAAAACATACAAGATGCTTCCTATAGCAAAAGAAACTAAATAGCACTATGAACAGCATAAACAGTATGCACCTTTTAATAACGCTATTTATTCTGGTTTGTAGTTACTCTTGAACATTAAATATATTTAAAAGAGCACAGTTTAAGGCATTAATTCTATGGTAACAGCCTGCTTATAAGATATTTATAAAACAGATACTTAGAGATTATACTTAATTGGCAAAATTTATCCACAGCCAGAGGCAAATGACATTTTCATAAATAGCATCCATTCATAAATATTTTGATAATCAAAATCCAAACAAGCAATTAATAGATTCTTGCCAGAGTAGGATTAGACTACCAGATCAAGCTTCCTAGTAATTTCTCCAATATTTCACAAAGAAATTGCTTACAGGGACATTAACAGCATACTGCAGCCCTTGAGGAAGTCTATCTTGCGTATCCATGTCATCATCATTTTTTACCGTCTCCTCATGGACCATGAGTTCATCATGTGAAATCATCTCTTGCTGTCGAAGTTCACTTTCCTGTAACACTTCGTCTGTTGTGAGAATTTCTTGGTGCGCCATAGTCCGATCTTGAAGCACTGCCTCTTGCCGTTCTCCCGATACTCCAGACTGGTCAGATACTGCACCCATCCCTACCATAGCCCTGGATGACTGCATTTGGTCTATGCCACCACATTTAAGAAATAATCCTCCCAGCTTGTCTTCAATGTTCATTCTTAAGTGCAATAACCTACAAAGAAAGTTTTAATAGTAAACATCTACAATTATCTACAATCTCGTGCTTAAAATTCTTTACTTAAAAACATTTTATAAGAACTCAGTCAGTACTCAACACGCACTCACTCCTAAAACTGACATCCGAATAAAAGCAAAAACTTGGGACATCTTGGTTCAACGTACTCCTTTCACACACACGCACATGTATACAATTGAACAGTTTCAAATAAAAAGTTTCAAATCAAAGCGCCTTCTGATTACTGGCAAAATTCTGGTAGTTAAATGACAGCTACTTCTTCCTGCTTGTTCCTTAGAAAACTGGGGGGGTTTTGTGTGGCCTTTATATTCTGTTTCCCTTTTCTGTTTTGACTGTCTTTTACAAATGCCTCTTTCATATTGGTCCTGTTCTCCCTCATTCCTTGTCCTTTAAGTGCCCTTTCACTGCTGCTACCCCAGGGCATACTGTAGCTGCTGGAACATCTTAATATCCACAAGTAAGAGAAAACTGGGCTGCATCAAAAGAAGCGTGGCCAGCAGGTCCAGGGAGGTGATTCTGCCCCTCTGTTCTGGTGAGACCCCACCTGGGGTAGTGCCTCCAGCTCTGGAGCCCTCAGCACAGGAAAGACATGGACCCGTTGGAGGAGGTCCAGAGGAGGGACACAAAAATGATCAGAGGGATCGAGCACCTCTCTTATGGGGTCAGGTTGAGAGAGTTGGGGTCGTTCAGCCTGGAGAAGAGGAAGCTCCAGGGAGACCTTATTGCCACCTTTCAATACTTAAAGGGGGCCTACAGGAAAGAGGGGAACAAACATTTAGCAGAGCCTGTTGCGATAGCACAAGGGGTAATGGCTTTAAACAAAAATAGAGAAGATTCACACTAGATAGACAGAAGAAATTTTTTACAATGAGGGTGGAGAAACACTGGCACAGGGTGCCCAGAGAGGTGGTAGATGCCCCATCCCTGGGAACACTGAAGATCAGGTTGGACGGGGCTCTGAGCAACCTGGTCTAGTTGAAGGTGTCCCTGCTCATTGCAGGGGGGTTGGACTAGATGGCCTTTAAAGGTCCCTTCCAACCCAACCTACTCGATGATTCTATGAAAACGCAACTTTCTGGCTAAAGGTATAAGTCAAATAAAGACTATATAGAGGTCAAACCTGTTTATAAAAAAGGCATTCACTTTCACACCAGCAGGAGCATTAGTCAGGAAATATTAAATCCAGTCATGAATAGCACTACCATTACATTGACTTATGGTTCACAGATAGATATAAAATCATAATATTCCAACAAGCGTCATGACATTATTAATTGGTTTTTAACACAGGACGGCAGACTTTTGTGAAGCTGGAGGTGGCGACATCTTCTTACACTACTTATTATTATATATTCACGACAGTCCTAAGCCTCCTCTTCTCCTTGGAGCACTGGACGTCCAGCCACAGCAGCAGCCGCCTTCACCCTATTCCCCAAGCCCATAACTCCTACCCATTCCACAGACAGACAGAGATCCTTCCTCCATCCCTCTCTCTTCCCACAGCTGGAGGGCAAAGGCTATACAAAGGCCACAGCAGACAAAGGGACGGGAGCAGAGGGACAGCGGAGCTGGACAACACACAGCAGGCCCAGCCAAAGCATGAGACGGGTACATCAGGGAGTACTACAATGGCATCAGCACCTTTGATTTTGATGCATTCGGAATTACGATATAAACGTGACGTTGGTATATAGCTAGTCATCAGCTTCAAATTCTGTCCCCCTAAGAGCACTGCATGGTGAAAGGCTCCATCTCCATTCAAGTTCTAAGTCAGAGGCTACACTTCTTTCCCTGCAGCTCTCGATCGCAACTCATAACCAAAGAAATCACATCTCCCTGCCCGGAATTGGCAGGGCATCACCCTGCAGAACGGCACCACTAGAACCCCCGAGGCAATTTAACAGCCTGCCAACATGCAAAAAGACTGGATCAAACAAATGTACATGACATGTTTAAATTTCAATTTTCAGTTTCATCTATTTGATCACTTTCCAAATCATTTTCTTCACTCCGAAGATCTTTTGAAAATTCTCAATGTATCTTAAACATTTGTGAAGGTTTGTTTATACCAAACTACGCTGAGTTTATAAACAAACAGTGGTCTTTCTTCAGGTGAGATCCTAGAGTACTTGGTACGAATGCAAGCCAAAGCAGAAACAACTGAAAAGATCTCAATGTTTTGCTACATTATATTTTGTTTCAAATACTACTATTACTTCTTAACCTTCTGAAAGTAAAATTCAGCCAATTTCTAAAAAAAAAAAAAAAAACCAAAGAAAAACCAACCCACCACTCACCCCAACAAACAAACAAACAAAAAAAGCCTATTAACACCTTCTGGTAGCAACTCACATCCTGTAACTTGAAAATGAAAGAACATTTGTCCCTAATCTCTACTGTGAGAGGTTCTAAGCTTCTGAATATATCATAGAAAGGTCGACAGACAGGATGGGTCTGACTTCTCTGAGTTTCAAACACTTAAGAGGCATGCCAAAGAAAGAAGCTTTTCAGTCAATTACATTTTTTTTTTTTAGTAAGCCTTCCTCTGCTGGAAGTCAGAAGGATAGAGTCACGAAGCTAAATCTGTTTATATGTGACAGCGTCATCAAAATTTTTAATATTCTTCCTTCCTACGTAAAAAGCACATTCCAGGGACCAAAGCCTGTGACAGGAGGAGAACACGGGGAAATTTTCTGTTCAGAACATTTATGCTTGCAATTTGTCCTTCTTTGTTCTGCAATTCTAACGTAAAGAAGTTTGAAATCTTACTCTGGATTTTCACAGCATCTGTCTTCAAATACAGACAACAATTCCTTAATGCCTTAAGTGAGCTCAGGTAGCGTTAGGTGACAAGTTTACTCCCAAGTTAATCCACTTCACAGTAAGGGAATGAGATTTCACATGTCTTCAAGGGAAAACGCCCATCCGGTTTCCCACACAGCCACCTGCAGACTTTATATAATCCATGATGTATTTTTTGGAGGTACCTGGGAAACCATACTGATAGTTTCTCAGCAATAACAAAAACATTAAACAAAAAGCAAGCCTGGCACAGCACTAAGGCTGTATTTTTTCCAGCAGTGCAGATGTCCCAGGGAGATCTCGCAACAACAGACCTTAGTGCTCCTAGAAAATTCATCCTCGTTTTCTTCTATCATCTTATCAGCGTGGATTATCCTGTGCCAAGTAAGAAATGTGAGAAGGAACTGAAGTTCTTAAGAATACGTCTCCCATGGAGCCATGACTTGATAAGAGATGGCGCAAAAGATCTAAGGTTGAGACTAGTTTCTTAGGTATGGCATTTTAAATATGTAGCACAAAAGACAGGCTCCAAGGAAAACAAGCAGATACATTTATTCATTTCAGCCTTTATCCCACGTTAATCCATACTCAGGGTACATCTTACACAGGTCGTCATTCACTATGCTTCTGTTCCGCACTAAGAGATGTGACAGCCATAAGCTCACTGCAGATTCTTTAGAGGAATGACGTGGACAGGTACTAGAATACAAGAACTCAAGATGCTGAAATACCTTCAAGGGAGAACAAAAAGCATCGAGGGTGAGAACACAGTGGCCCTGATCTGTCGGCTCAAGCCACTGACGAAAACCGCACAGAAGGTTGTTCCACATGGAGGATACTGTCATATCACTCTGAAATCAGGTAGGAATTGCAGAAATCCTGTATTTAAAGCTATTTCCTGGCAGGAAGGTAGGCAGGCAAATGCAAACAGAGAGACTGAGCGTTTAAGAGTGCAGAAGAGCCTGCTCTTCTGACCAGCAGAGCCAGGAAGACTCGTGACACGCAGAATCTTAGGACAGCTAGCAAAATACAGCAGCTGCCCAGAAGAGACGCTGGGAGCGTACTGGTGTTTAATGGTCTGGTTAGTTCTCTCAATTGTCAAGGATATGGAAACTTTTTCTTTCTCACCCTGAATGGCATGCTTAGTAAAGTCATGCAACCAAAAGCACTCAAGTTGTTTTCCTGTCATCATCTTGAGTCATATCAGAAGCTGGTACAGCAAGTGTACTGCTTATTAAACTAGGCTTTCAAACATCTGGTTTTTCATAGAAAAATAATGAGAATTCATAGTGTTAGGCTGCATATTCTAAGTGATGAAACGCAATGTAAGTTTTATGACACGCAGGTACTGTTTTAAAACGAAGAACCACAAACAAAAATAAGCTATTAATCCTAACAAGAAGTATCCCAATTGCAATCAAAACACGTGAAATTTGTCAACTGACACCTTTTAGCTCACATAAAAGGAATCCTATCATTTAAATTGAAGATGAGGAAAAGTGTTCATGGAAGAATGACAGTGTGATAAAGAAAATGTAAGTTAAAAGCACTCGAACAAGCTCACTTTACCAAGCCTGCAAAGATTAAATAAATATTATAAGTGCAAGATGCATCTGTGAAATAAAAATCAACTGGCTTTGAGATTATCCTGAGGGAAGCTACAATAATACAAAACACATACTAACACACACAAGCATATTTCTTGGCATAAAACATTGTTATCCTCATTGCAGAGATGTTTTCCATGGAATTTCAGAACTTTTATTAAGCTTCACCAAATAACCATGATTTTTCTTTGAATATATCATTTCTATATATACTGAGAGGGGAAGAAAACTGCCCACAAAATCTTTAATCAAGTGGAAGAAGTTCTCCAAACCTTTACTCTAGGCAAAGTTTCACAAGAGACATCTACAGGCAGAGCTTCCTGAATGTGCACACATTTTGGGGGAGGAGAAAGAGGAAGAGGAGGGACCGCACAGGAAAGGTCTCCCAGATCATCCCAGCACCTTCTCTTGTCACACAGTGCTCCACAGCCGCTTTCAGAACATCCACAGCCACTGAACCATGTTGCTTCATTTCAAACACTGCTGCACCGCCAAACCCTAGGGCAGTGCTGCAGAACTATTCATTTCAGTAACCCTGACATCAGTTTTTCCAAAGATTACTGCTGCAGTAAGTTGGAGAGCTAAGTGGTAAAGGCAGTATTCCTAATTAAAGAAACAGCCATTTGAACAGAAACATCCTAAATGAAAACTGTGACGACTTTTCCCATTCAGAATCAAAAATTAAAATACAATCAAAAGAAAACATTAATGGATTTTTAAAAGTCTGCTGGGATGGTGACTGCTAGGAAGTAAAGCTGCACAGGGACCCTGAAGGAAAGTGGCAAAACTTGTTAGCAACCAGAGTACAACACACGGTCCAGCTCTTCTCCACTTCGACTGATGGTGGGTAAGGGTTTTTCTGTCTTCTCCCTTTTTTTCTTAAGCAAGTAGTAAAACATTACTTAATTTAAAGAGCAAGTACGCAGAGATACTAATTGGCTTCACTTTAAAAATAAAATTCATACCTGCAGCACTGGGTTGAGTTTCTGTAGTTAGGGTTTAAAAGATTATTTACAAGAGATGAAAAATAAAATATGCTGAAGGATTAATAACAGAAAAAATATCTGTTTGTAGAACAGAACTAATTTAATGTCTTTGCTCTATTTTTTAAAGATGGACTTTTTCTATTTGTAAACAATTTCCTGCAAAAGCATTTGTTGTTTTAAGACTTATACTTTTTTTTAAGCATTTAAAAGCAGGATTTGCTACTTCTATATCATATCCCACTCTACTACTTTCCCGTATTAACTTCTCCCTGTTTTTCCAAGGCAAAATAGAATGAAGGAAGGTTGAGGGAGACAGGAAAATAAAGTTTGTTAAAATTTAGTTCTTTTTCTGGCTTAAACCTCAGGTCTTTCTAAAGGATTCTAACAAAAACTTGAGACAGAAATATTGCTTCCATATATAGCCATAAACTCCCTTTGACCGTATCTTTTAAGATTCAGCAACCCAAACACAGCAGCCAGGATGCACAAGAGCAATTCTAACACGCCTTTAGCAACTCAGTACCATTCTGACAAAAACACCTACCTCTGAGATTCCCCTCACAAAAGCTGAGACTGAGCTCAATTCAAAGTATTAAATGGTTTCAGGGTAACCTTACACTGGAAGCAGCCCGATGACATTATTTTAGTTCCACATTTTTGGAAGCGTGTTTTTGTTTAAGGTAAGACAAGGCAAACTTCCTAGGGAAGAAATACCTGAAGCTACAGAATATATACCTGAGCACATTCCTACTACAGCCTTTCTTCCACAGCAGCCTTTGGACGAACGAGTGCGTGCTGGGCCCAAACAACAAACTGTATAAAGCCTACTAGTGCAAAATCCACATACAATAAACTTTAAAAATGGCAATCTGTAGAAACCCCTAAGCATATTTTGCTTTTTAGGGCTCATCTCTTTCTATGGTCATACAACAGTGAGTTTTGCTAAACTGTAAACTTCAATGAATAGAACATATATAAATACACAAAACTCCCCAAGTGAACATTCTTATTCTAGTACAGAATTGATTGGGTTTTTTTCCTTACCTGTTTAGTGTAATTCACTTTGGAAGGGTTTAAGCCAAATTAAAAAAGCCCATCATTATGTAATCAGAGCAGTTTTACTGGCACTGCTAATAAAAATTTTCTAAGTAGACAAACTCCTATAAAAAGCAACTACAACTGAGACCTCCCTAGATTGCTACCATGCCAAGAGAGGTTCACATTCTTCTATCAGAAAGTGAAGATTAAAATAAATCCATTAGGAAATTCAGAGAGGGGAAACAAACAACCAAAAAACTATTTCAATGGAACAGCTGGTGGACTTTCTTATTTAGAAAAAGTCAACCCAGCTCTCAAGATACAGCTGCAAGAAACAATCTGACAGATGGGCTACCTGCCCACAGGGGTAGTGCCCTGCATCTCTGCCCCAGTTGCACCACCTTGTTGCCCGCACTGGGTTGAGCACAGCATTGGACAAAAACGTACCCACCAGAAAAGCCATTAGTTTTTCTTAGGATCAGTGGGATGGTGCAGGCAGGGTGCAGAGCAGATGGACAAAGGGAAGAAGCGGGTAGGAGGGAAAAGGACCGTTTCCTTCAGCAGCAGTCAGCGGTTAGATTCGATTAAAGCGTATTGTGAAACTGCTCCACAAATGCAGTGTACGCACACAAACGAACAAGTCACAGCTGCCACGCAGACACACCTAACAGCTACGCCAAATTTAGATCAGAGGAAAAACGTAGATCTACATTCTCAAAGCTTTCTTCCTAAATGGAAGTATAATGGTGACAAATAATTCTGCGATTCCTAACGCTAATGAAGAAAGAGATAGCAATATGTCTAACAGCGTATTTAAAACTACTTATGTTTAAGCATTGCCATGCATACAACTGTCATCAACGCAACCTTCTCCAAAAGAAAGAAAAAATTAGAACTTGACAGGTTCATAACGTCCACTTAAAAACCCTAACAGACCATGAAACATGTTGAGTTTTTTCACATCAGAAAATATATTTATTTGCACTATTAAAATACGGATACAGTCAAAAATAAAAGGAAACACAGCTAGCTTTCACAATATGAAAAATTCAATTTTTAACATACTGCAGAAGCCTGGAAAGTAAAAAAATAATGCCCTACTTAATGGTTCTAAATAAAGAACATTAAAATTATCTCTTCTCCCTACTCAAAAAATAAGTCATAACTCACAGCTAAAAGAATGATTTTCAAATTAACACACAAATGGTTGTAGGAATGAATTGAAATGTGTTGACTTGCAAAAAGAAAGTATTCAAACATAAATCATTGTGAAAAGGTTCACAGATCATAAAATTAACACATTCTAAAATGTAACATACGTTACAAACACTCTTAAGACTTGTTGCACAGTTATTTCTAAATGCTCCATGTTGCTGAACACATGCCAGTAACAGGGCCTGATCCCACAAAGATTTACACTCATACTGAGCTGTGAATAGTCCTATTACAATCAACAGGATTACTCACAGAAAATCTACTTATCGTGCATAAAATTATCCATGCGTGAAAATCTTTGCTACCCTGCTTATCCTAAAATCAGTACTAGATCATCACCAACATAACCATAATCTAACATCAAACGTGCGCATCACAAAGCTTTCGACACTACATTAACAAAGCCACAGTTACATGTCAAAATTCGCAGGGGTGTCACCAGCGTAGCAAACATACTTTAAATATTCCAAAAAGCACAGGCAATGTTACTTTTTATGCAGAAAAAAAAAGCCTACTGATTTTGTGGCACTAAATTATAACTAGAAAACAGTTAATTTTGAGAATTTTATGTAGGAATTTCTACCACTGTACAGTTAACCCTAAAAGAACAATGCAGAATTTCTGGCCTTAAACTATGCAACTCAGGCACTCAAAAGTGCTCACTCCAGAGACTTTGGCTGAAATTTATATGCAGGAAAGGAACCACTAGCCATAACTAAAGCTAGCCAGCATCTTCTAAGTACTTTGAGTAGTTTATAACTTCAGTCCAACTACTCAAAATTTTGTGAAATTTCATATATCATATGCATGCATCAAGCTGAATCCTTGTAAAAATATTTCAGATCATGTATCAAATGTTTTTTTCATTTGATTTTGATCAGAGGGCAGTTACATGACATAGCTGAACCAATTAACAGCGAACTGTCATTGAAAGGCGCAATCCTGCTCCCTTCTCCTAACCGTGAGTCCATCCTATCTTTTGTGCCTACTCACATAAAGACATAGTCGTTTATGGAGTACACCAGCCTACCAAAAAAAGGTAAATTTTTTCAGTTATTATTAATTTTCTGCTGGGTTAACTCACTGACTCAATTCACCGTAAAGAAAGTGTCTCAGAAGCAGCTCAAAACAGGGTGGAGGAGCGGGCTCTTCCCTGTTCAGCATTCACAGCCTAACTGTCTCAGCTCACGTCAGATAATTTCACCTTGAAAATAAACAGAAAAGAAAAATATGTTGCTTTTTAAAAACTGTGAGTTGGGTTTTTTTGACAAGCCCATAAATTCCTTGGAGAAATTCCTGGGTCTTGCCACTCCTCAACTATCTGCAAGTATCTGTGAAGCATCTCTTCTCATCACTAGCACTATGCTAGCGTTGTCTTACAGAAGATGATAGCCTGCTGTTGCTATCAGTTACCCTGCTGGGCCAAATGGCAAAGGTCTGTACATATGTATGTATAACAGAATTTCTGGTGTTTCTTTCCAGACTGCTTTTTAAAAGTCCTTGAAACATTATACACTAAAAGCCCTGGGAGAATACAAGAAGTTGCAAGCAAACATACAGAAGTTTCAGGGACTAACACAACTAAGGTACCTTGGTTCATCGCAATTCACCTCTCTAGCCTATTGCCACTGTGATTTTATTTATTTTTTTTTTTAATTATAAGATCATATCTATATACGTGTGTGTATATATATCTTTTTATACAAAGCATTATTTCCTTCAGCACACTGGGTGGAACTGCTCCATAGAAATAGGTGAAACTAGTGAGATGATTTATAATATCCTTGCTCCATTTGTTGCAAGGGCTGAGACGTGTGTAAACGAGACACAAACAGCAGGAAAAGAAAGTCGTGACCATTTGGGCAACTGAATGCTATCTTGCAAATCAGGATCCTATCCTTGGTCCTGCCAGAGATCTTACACAAGTCTACACAAGCCATTTCAACCAAACTTTTTTTTTTAAAAAAACAGGAGATCAATAATCGTACTTTCCTCATTTTCTGCGTGCTTACCCTGACACATTTGAGTCAGATTTACCCTAAATGCTGAGTACTCAAGGCTGCAATTAAATCAATGACAGCGATACCTTGAAAACAGAAAGATGGATGCAATGCTATATATTTAAAAAAAAAAAAAAAAAAAAAAAAACCCACACAAAACAAAAATCAACACAAACTCTTAAAGAGTTCAATGGACATCCACACCGAACACAAATTTTCATCTTACTCCCCAGGCATCAATTCTCCAACCATAAAATAAGAAGTGTCCATTTTCTTTCCCTGAGGCATAGTGAAATACTTGTAAGAATAAGCAACGTTCAATATAGGCCACAAGGGTAACCTAATCAGTTCACAGCGCTCTTGTTCCTGCGGCCAGCACAGCTCCTGAGGGCAGGAGGCGGCACGCAGAAGATGGAAAGGTAAGCCCACATCAGATACTCGGGTAACTACTTGGAGAAGGTGGGCGAGAAGGCTCTGGTCTCGCCTGGGATGTACTCACTGATAGGAAAGCACAACCAGTAGGTTTCCAACTAACATAGAGTAGCCACTTTGGTGGAGAATCATTAGAGGAATGGAGGCACACAGATGTACGACTGTCATCAAGAAAAGGTAAGCGTGAGAGTAAGACTGAAGAGAGAACCACTGGTTACCACCATGATGTTGTAACAGGACTAAGAGATTTGGCTTCTTTTCTCAGCTCTGCCACGGCTTCTGGGCATATTGTTATCTTGGCAAATCACCCCCCACCCTGTATTTCCACTTCCCTGTCTCCAAAACAGCGGCAATGACCCACCTAGGATTTAGGTGTGCAGAGTGCAGTAGGGACTATCTACGAGGGCCACACAAACCTACTCATAACTGGTACAGAAATTTCACAAAGAAATACATCCATTCCGCCTTCAGAGCGGGATTAAGCAGAGCACGGTAAGAGAACACGTTATGCAACGAGAAGAAAGCAAATACAGAGCAGCTGCTTACTCAATGAGCAGCATGTATCCCGTATGTTCAAAAACGTGGTCTTGGGGGGAATATTGTGTTCATGTATCACAAAAGACTACAATATAATATTAAGGTACAATATATTAGTAATTTAGTGATGCACATACACTCAGGATGGCAATATTAAGGTGTCACAGGTAAAGCTCCATGCTGAAATTTTAATGTTTGCATGCTTGACTTATACCTAAAACTGTTCTTTTTTAGAGCATGCTTTTCTTGCCTGTAATGTCTTTATTTCAGCTTCGTTGTTTTCTAAAACATTGTGTACATGCATTAAAGAAAAATAGTAATTACAAAAAAATTGAAGACAATTACTTAATATGTCCACGTAGACTAAATAACATTGGACAATAAGCTTACGGAAGTATAATCAAGAAGGTTTCATTCCAAAAGATTTTAACTTAGCAGCAAAACCAGTCTCAAAGATTCAGGAACGCATCCCTCATTTATACACATGACAGCATAAGGAAAACTTTCAGGAAAATACCAACAGTAATCTAAACCATAGGTGAGACAGACATGGATAACAGATACAAAACAGATCTTACAGAGCACAGGCAATATTTCTAGATCTTACTTCAGTATGTGAAAGCAGTATTTCAACACAGGCTCTCAGGCTGTGAGGGCAATCCTAAGCTGCAATTTCAATTTTAGGACATCAGCATGAACTAGGTACGCTTTTTTTTTTTCCCTAATTTCATTATGGTAAACTTATTCAGGGTAAGATTACATTCTGTGTAACATCTAGAAACAAGTTCTGAGAAATATCTTTGGCTCTCTGTAGACTAAGTTTTCACATGGTGGTACTAGCAAGGAACATTTTCCCATTTAAACCTGCTGAGGAGGCAGTGGCATATCCCAGCGTAACTTCATTTTTAATGTATATTTATTGCATGTCAGCTGCGTTTTAAACATACCCTTCACCTACACATGGAACACTAATCTCAAAAAATCCAATTAGTCTGAAACATGATTGAATACCTCTTTAGTAAAAGATTCACTGCAGGCAGACCAAGCAAATCCTATGCTTTCTATGCTGTTTTTCAAACACCACGGTGTTACCTTCAGTGGCCATCTTTCAAAGCCACCAGTGGTCTGTGCCAGAAGATCTGAAAGGACCCTTCCTAAAACTCAAAGACGTAGACCTCTGTTGACTGCTTCTACCCTACCTACAACAAAAATAAAGGCCTCTCAGGGACCTATTCCACAAGACTAATACACCTTGCAACTAAAAATTAGGAAACTAAACATGAAACGTAGAAAATAAACTACTTCATGCACATAAATATCTACTTCACCTTGCTAACGTAAACACAAGATCACACATACACATAGCACAGTTGATGGAAAAAATAAGCCTATATAATAATCCCCTGGGGAAAGAAAAAGAATCACAGGTGACAGTTACCAATCAAAATGCACAAGGCGTTTCCATAAGGTGTTTGGACCCTTCAGAGATGGCAGCTGTATAAGAACATAAAAACAGTGAAGTGACAATGATTTTGGTATCATTAGAAGCACCATATTGGATAGTATGTTCTGGTGGTAGCCCTTTCCTCCCTTTAATGCACGAGGCTGCCCAGAGAAGCTGTGGATGCCCCATCCCTGGAAGTGTTCAAGGCCAGGCTGGATGGGGCTTTGAGCAGCCTGGTCTGGTGGGAGGTGTCCCTGCCCAGGGCAGGGGGGGTGGAACTAGATGATCTTTAAGGTCCCTTCCAACACAAACCATTCTATGATTCTATGAAAAACGAGGAGCAGAGGATCTTGCAATGCTCCATTAGGGAGACCAGTAACCAACAGTGAAAAAAAAAATAAGAAAAAAAAAAAAAATCTATCACTGTTCTTCCAAGTATTCAACCAGTTATGAACTGGGCACCAAGGAGCAGTTTTCATCAGTGGAATCTGGGGTTATTGTGGCCTAACCGGGACTCTGTTACAACAGCATCAGAACAGTATCAAGCATCTTCATCAAGAATAAGCAGAAGAGTCAGCACATAAACAGACACATGTTAGTATTTAAAGACAGTATGAAATCAGCCAGAGGGAGAAGGAGTAGAAATAAACTCTAAATTCATGGAAGTGAGCAACTAGGTCACTTTCTCAAAACCCCCTCTTGGAACAAAAGCATGTTACAGACCATGTAAATTTGCCAAGACAACAAAGAAGTTTTATTTTAAGAGTACACTTCTGTACAGTTAGGATTATTTTGTTTTTCCACATTGTTGCAACAAATCCACCACCTCCCTACTGATAACCAACATTTGTGGTCAGATTAAATCAATTAAGAACTATTCCTACCCCGCTTACATAAAATTCCAGAATTGTAAATCAGCCTCTGGCTGAGCCTCACTCCAAAGGAAAAAAGAAAAAAAAAAAAAGTCAAACTAAGTAACTACTAAATCCAGTGTGCTTCTGCTGTGTATCCTCTTCAAAAGACTATCCACCAACCCCACAAGAACTTCCATGTAACTCTTCACCTTCATTCTCCGAGAATGGTATGAACAAGGAATCCCAGTGACTTCTATCTCATACGCCAGGGTGATTACTCCCCATTACAGTTTTACGGTTCTCAGACAATTTTAAAGCACTTAAGCCCATTTTCAGATCAAGGCAAGCCGAAACATGAGATGTCTAGAAGCCATTTTATAAGAGCAATAATAACATAGATATCCTGGCCCATTAACTAACACTGAAAATAATCCAAAAAATAAAACTCAGACTTCTCAGGACTGTGCCCTCTTGAATAAAAAGATTGTGGAAATTGGATTCTACCTCAATGACTTTGATACCCTGCAGCTAATTCTCACTAATTAAGTGCTAGAATACACTAAAACAGAAATTCAGATTGATCAAAAGATATGATTCATGTTTATAACAACTCCTGTAATTACTAGGAACACAAAAATCTTGAAGGTTCTCGATGCCATTAACTCACAGTCCAACAATTAAGAGCTACCATCCCAAACAAGTCTGAAATTTCTGAGAACCCACAGCCAAGTAGCTTCATGTTGAAGCCAAGTCTTAGTGAAATACGCTCAATAGAATCCATACTACTAAGCAAGCAGGAAACCAATCTGTAAAGTGAGAAAATATTCTTACAGGATTTTGGTAAAAGAAAAACCCAGCATGTCCTGTGTTTATGGACTGCTTTCCAGATACTATTTTCTCATCCAACCACGTGAAGAGTCTCAAGTTCTCAAGCCGTCAACCTGCTGACACAGCTGCACTCACCCGGGTTCGCTCAGCGCACAGATGTGTCCCATCTACAGGTAACAGGGCAACAGTTTTGGGCACCCAAGATGCAAGCACCTGAGCCGAGACCGCTTTGCTTGAACTTGTGCCCCACCAAAGATGGGAAGAGGAGAGTTGCCCAGGGTCACAGCAAATTTTAGGCACGTAACACATAATTACAACAGATCCCGTGCTTTCGGGATATGCAGCCATACTCTCATCACGACCACAGCTATGGAAAGCCCCACACCTGTCCTGTGACCCACCTATATGAACGTAAGCCGGGGCTGACACAAAGGCTCACCAGACAGTAAACTGCAAGGTCATGCAAAAAATTGAGACATTAGGTTTTCTGTCGGTTTGTCTTTTTACATTGCTGTTCCTTGAAAAGTAACACTAAACTCACACTTAAAGCTGCCTTATATTTGATCCAAGACGGTGTATATAACACGGCACCAGAAAAGCCTGAACACGCCTGGTTTGTATGGTCTACTTTTAGCTGTCAGATTAAGACAAGCAGCCCACTGTCTTTTTCGACAAATTGCCACCTATTCTACATATTCCAGCAATATGCTATGACAACTGGATGATCATCTTCTGCATGCTCCTTTCCTATAAACTCTCTTTTATTCCCCCTCCCAATCCCTTAATTTCACGTTGGGTATAAATAATTTGTGATGATAAAAAATACATTTTAAATACATAAATATTATTTTCTACAAGTCATTTAAAAAGAAAACTTCATGATTTCTACAAGGAAAAAACAACATAAAAGCCAAGTAGCTTTCCCTTACTTCCTTACACCTCGTAACAGTGCAAGCTTTCCTGATCCCCAGAGGACAATCAGAAGACTTTCACATCTTTTTGCTGACTCTTACGAAAATTCATCACAGCGTATAACTGTCAGGTTCACCAGTGACAGAGGAAACTCCTGAGAACAGGAGCCTAATAAAGCTTTCCTCCTTGAGGGATGACGGCAGTCTTTCTCCCATATGAATGATTCATTTTTGCTTGATATTGTTAAAGCAATATTCACACAGGGCACCTTCACACTAGATTTTACCCAAAAAAAATGGTTATAAGGTCAGAACATAAACTGAAAACCAATATTCCATGGACATTTCTAGAAGACCTGTAAGTTATTGTGGTCTAAAGCAATTGTATCACATCTTGGTACCCCGAGGACTGACCACCTCCCTCTACGCTTGACCTACCATGGTCATTACGGAAGTTTTCTTCAAGGGAGGAAGTGTAAGATTACTTTAGTAAAAATGGAGTTGGTTGAGTTTACCAATCTTTCATGAAGAACTCCTTTGTTAAAATAAACTTTAAGGGCACAAAATGAGAAGTTTTCTTAATTTTATTTATATAGTTACTGTCGTACCTAGAAATGCTCAGCGCTATAAATGACCCAACTTAAAGGCCTGACAATTGTCACCCACCTCACATGTACTTTGTCTGATAGAGATTCACATTTAACAGCGACGTATGTTAGGAATCACTGTGTACGTGGTCAAAAACAGGAGAATCATTCTTCAGGAGGTTAGCAACAGAGATGATAATTTGCTTTAGAGTACTCTTACTTGAAAAACTCTGAAATCATCCACTGTGTCTGGAAATACTGTTACAATGCTTACAGACTAAAATAATCATCCATGGATCCCGTGAAATCTTGGCTTTAATGTTCATTTTGCTCGCACTCCCCTCCTTCTACAAAACTGAAGAATGTTTGCAATGCAATACTACAGATTCACTTGTTGAAAGCAAGACTAAAGAGCATTCACTACCAAAGGAAGCCTGCAGAAAGCCGGTGAATTTAGAAGCTGCTAACTTGCTTTGCCCCTTCCCAGTAAACTACAAAACACAGCTACATCCCAAGCAGCTAACTCGCATAATGTGCTGCTTACTGTTTGGCAAAACAAACTTCACTTCATGCTGAACATTTCTCGTACTTGACGACTAGAGCTTTAGGCCAAACATCATCACAAATACCTCCTACAGGTGTTTTACACATACATACCCACATACATACATATACACACATACTTTTTAGGAGCGTACCACCACTTTCTTGTTTCAAATCTAATCCCAACAGAAGGAAAAAGGAAATGTGACAAATTTTCAGGGTAATCACGTAGAGGGTAAAATTCAGAGAGTGTAAAAAGAGGTTTGTTTCCCCTTTCTTAAACACTGCTAGTGAACATATGACTATGTCAAATCTGCCCAGCATCAGTATTTCTCACTTCACCTCTTGCACTAAGGTTGCATGACCTGGTCATGATGTTACTGGCATTGTAAACCCTTTTAATGATGTCTTTTATATCCATTTTGGGGTGCATAAGTAGTAAAAGTTAAGACAGACTTTATGGGAAATTATTACAAAAACATTAAGATACTTGTTGAAAATTTTATGAATGGACATTTTTTAACTTTATGAATGTAGCTGCCATTTGAAACAATTTTAGAGCAGAAGACTTACCAGCCTCATGCCTGAGTTCACTTCCACAGGTATCACAACAGCTTTACGCGTTAGTAATACCACTTGTTATATCAAGAAATTATCTTGTTTTACAGACATTTTACAGGCATCTTGATTTTTGGTGGGGTTTTTTGGTTATGTTGTGCCCCCCCCCCCCCCCCCCCAGTACAAGAGATCTAGACAGTTTACATTTGACAGGCTGTTCATAAATTATACTCTACTGCGCTTTGCAGGTTGGAACTTCTTCCCACACAGATTTCATTTTATCATCAGACTGTTTAATTCTGCGCTTATAAAAATGTCATCCTAGTCATAAGGGAAGAACTAGACCATACTGTCTTAAAAGTTTTCTGCACTAACTGTGACAAGATGCAGGTATTGTAATACTAATATGCCAAAACAGTATACCAGTGGCAGGATCAGGCCAATATCTATACACATGACCTGTTAAAGAGCTACGTCTTGCTGTTTTCCAAAGTGAAATGAAATAATGAAGTAATATAAATTAGTAACACATTAACTATATTACAGTATTCACACTGTTCCCTCTTGATATCATAGCTTTGACTACATTAACACACTGATAATATCGTAAGAGTACACTAAAAATTATTTCCGAGGAAAAGCAGTATCAGTGTCTACATTATCTCCCAAAACAAAATTCTGACAGTATGGAAGAAATTATCAGGAGATTCTAAATCTTCTGCATGTTGTGCTTTCCACAGTCTTTCTAAAAAGACATTGAATTTCCCCTTAGGACACACTTATAATCAACTTCTTTAAGAACCTGTTATGGGTTTTTCCGGGTATTTTATCCAACTTGCTGAATAGCTGAACGATATATGAAAAATATCTCTATAAGCAGTCAAGGGAAGATGATTTAATCACTTATAATACTGAAATACTCACACATGTTATTGTATTTTAATTCGTATGATAATTGGTAATTTAAATAGGTTAAGCCTATGTCACTTGCATAGTTTACAGCATTACTGCTGATGTATAAAATATTCTATGTAGATGATGAACAAAATTGCATATTTAAAATGTATATAGAGCATTAATGAGCTAAACAGATGGAGCTGTGTTTTTAAGTTCACTGGGAAGTACTGAAATAAAGTAACTAACAGCATTTGTGTAAACGAAAATAAATCTCATGAAAATCTGAATGGATTTTCTTTTGTTACACAGAAGTTTGTGCTTGGCATATAGCTATGTATTATAGCCAAAGACTGTGTTTTGATGACGTGTCCTGTCAATAGCTATGTCTCAGCTCTTACAAAACAGTAAGTTAAATGTATAAACTCAATACTAGTTCAAGAGTTTCTGCACAGAGTTCAGTACACAGAGTGAAAAGAAAAAAAAAAAACTTCACGAACCTCAGTACTCCAGGAAATACTACTTTCCCAAAAGTATTTCTGTTAAAAAACCCAAACAAATTAAAGTGCAAGTTAATCACAGTGTTGATTCTTCACATAAGCCCTGCAAACCGATAGAAGCAGACACTCAGGTCTGCTTACATCCATGGAGACTTTGTGGGACTTCATTTGTTTTAAACATTCAGTTATGCAGATCAGACTGCAAGCTGAAGGCTTGAATCTATTTCATCACAAATGATGCTGGTTTGAAAGGCAGCTATCATTAAAATGCCAGGCAAAGGCACAAAAAGTACTTATTTTAAATAAAACCTATCTATTTCTCTGTTAGATCCACTTAAGAGTCTTCAAAGTAAAAAATATTTCCAATGGCATTTACTTTACCCTCCTCCTCCCATTCATTTAATATAAAAGACATTGTTAAGTTTGGACAAGAAAGTTGGCCCTCGGTTTCGTGTTTAGGGTCTCCAGAACAATAGCAGTACGTTTATTTATCAAAGATGTAATACCAACATTACTACTTCTCATTTAACTTTTGTTACTTCACACAGAAAAATGTATTTTATATTAGACCCAAAATTAAACCAAACTTAATCCCAAATGATGCTCAATAATTGAAGTGGTTTTCATAGATTAACACCCACTCCATCAAACTGCTCCATACAGACAGCTCTCCATTTGTAATATTTACAAGGGAACAACAGCCCACATAGTGGTCCGCACCAGAGGAAGACTCTACGAAGATCCTGATCACAAAAAACTTCACTAGTTTCTAGCAGCAGATACAGAAGACAATCCCACTCTGCTTTCCCCCAAAATACTAGAATAGAACAAACCCTTCCTCCCCATGAGGAAATTTTAAAATGTTTTGCCTAAATCCGTAGACTAACAACTGATACCCTGAACTTCACTATTTGCAAATTCACATTATCAAACCTGTGGTGCAAAAAACCCATCTAGAAGTGAGCTAAACTCTTTTAGATGTACTGTCACCATATTTTACTGGAGTAATATATTCTTAGTATTCTTGTAATTCAACCCTAACATTACCGATACTCAGAATTTCTCAGCTGGAAGTGAGAACTTCCAGTCTCAGTGGTTTTACACGACCAGCTCTCCCTAGAATACATGCATGCTCCACAGGGCTTTAAATCCTAATACCAATAAACTTGCATACACTAAACTGAGAGGGAAAATCGTATTTTGAGAAGCTCCATAATAATATTACAGAAGCATGTGCTCCTTCAGGTGAACAATTTAGCCTGCAATATAACTTTTTACATTCTGAGTAATTTTTCTTCCAAAATTTTTTAACCATTGTGTTTCTTCAGGTAGCTACTTACCTACTTATGATTTGATTTCATAATCCATTATATTAGGGGCTTTCCATAAATAGAATATGTTTGCAATACAGTAGAAATTAAACACATATGGACAAGGAGGTCAGTAACGGAAACGTGGATTACATATACGTATGTCCTCTCAGGCCTTAGCCTGAGGAGCTAAGACAGAAAAAGTATAAGTGCACGTGGCAGCTAAATACAAGAGGTCAGCCTCACGTCTTTTAGCTTTATTCAGCTGTATGAGCTCACTGACTAACTACATGGATATTTGGGGAAGAGGGGCATGCAGACATCCAGAAACAACTCCAAAGAAAATACTTTTGGAAACTGAATACACACGTTCATTCAGCTGAGTATTCATCAAGAAAGGCCACGACAACTGTCTTCCGGAAATCACGCAATTGAAAAATTAATTTTGTAGAGTTTTACTTAATCACCGCAACAAGAGAGGGGTGTTCCTGCATCTGCCATGAATCGTCTGACTGTACTCTGTACCAGGAGTCTGCAGATCCCATGAGATCCACAGGAAAGAAGCCCTCAAGCTCTGGAGCTTCCCAGCACAGCCAAAGTTTCTGCAGATGACAGCTGTCACTGGACGCATGCACGAATCCCAAACACTGGAAGTGGAACACTGAAAAACTAACACTGCCCAAAGGTATGCAAACTTTTTACATAGTGGGATGGATTTTAAGTCTAGATCGGATCATTGGTTTACCTAGTCTGGGTTTGATTACACCATAAGAATGCCTTCAAAAACTGACACAGATTAGCAATATTTTTCCACCTCTTTCCTTCACAAGACACGCATCACCAAACTCACAAAGAATGACTGCAAAAGTTCTATCACTTACAAGGACGAAATCTGATATGGAGACTCCAAAATGTTTAAGCATGACAGGCCCAGGTATATATTCTTAGCAAGCTTGTAAAGTATTACTGAAGTCTGTGAATAAGTACAGCAAATAAACAAAGCAGCTGAGATCCTATTCAAGAGAAAAGTCATAGTCCTCCGTCATATGTCTTGTACCAACAGCGACGATGCTGCTCATCAGAAATAAGACATCTCTCCCATTTAAAACTTCTTGGACCAGACTGTCACATGTATGCAGAGAGAGACAGGTCACACTCCAGGTAGACTTGTAAAGCAAGACTAAAGCTGTGTTCTCGGGATTCTACATCACTACTTGTTTTACCATTGTGCAAAAGCTGCTCTGAACAGTTTACAAAAACAAAGCGATCAGAGGGATGATTTACGTTTGCAACATAAATGTCTTCCCTTTTTATGAGCCAGCTTAACACAGACATTGCTGCACTCATCCCAGCTGAGGTTTGGCAGGGACTAGGGGAGGAAAGACGACGAAGAGTGAAAGTGTTTAAAGCCCAACTCATTTCTCCTCAACTCCTACTGGTCCCCCCCTGCCCTCCCAGCTGCTTCCAGCCTGGCACTTGTTAGCAGCTGGAGAGAGGTCCCTTGCAAAAGCTTCCTCCGAGCAGCTGAGAGGAGACCCGGCGAAGGCGATTAAAAAAAAAAATAAAATTAAATGAAGTAAATGTTCACA
>VYZM01008459.1:121090-148552 GCA_013398915.1 Dromas ardeola | reverse complement strand
GGAGCGGGAGGAACAAAACTAAAGAAAACGAGGACCTGATTGTTGCTGACTTCAAGCAAGAAGAAGAGAGGAAGAAGCATCTCCAACCAGGCTGGAAGAAGTCAGCACAGAGGAGGGCTGCAGGAGAGAGGAGCACCTTGACCGCACACTCTCTGCCTTGGGGAGTTTTGTTTGTTTTTTCTAAGCAGAAGGTACAAGTCCAGGCTCTGCTCCTGAAGTTCCTGTTGGAGATGGTCGCCAGCCAAGCAGGAGATCCAAAACACCTCTCAGAGCAGCTGGAACAAAGCTTTGCATCTGGAGCCACATAGAACAGAAAAGCTCAAACGTGTCTGCTCCAAGCGTTGAGGAAGCTTGGATGGGGGTGGAAGCGTGATGGCCAAGATCTGCCTCTCCTCTGACAGGTTAGCCATAAGCGAAGAAGTTATTTCTCTCATTTTAACTCTCCGGGCCCAGAAATGGAAATGGTTTCTCTCAAAGACACTGTCCAGTAGGAAAAACTTGAGCTGAAGGAGTTTGTTTTCATGAGTATAGCAAAGAGAATATATCACTCTGCAAGGCAAGGCCAACAGTGACTGTGTATTAGATGGCTTTTGTTGGGTTTTAGATGACTTTTCATTTTTTCAGATGATTTTTTGGTTTTGTTTTTTTTTTTTGTTGTTTTACATTTCTGTCATAAACCAGTCTGTCCAGCAAACGTCACTTCCCCGTGAGTGCTGGTGAGTGGCAGAGGTGGCTTTTCCTTCCCTGCCCTCCCTGCCGCACCGACGGCAATGGAACAGCTGCCACTTGCAAATGCTTATCCCATAACGGTGACTGCTGCGCAGCGGGCAAAGGTCTCCAGATTTATTTCAATTCCCAAAATTCATAACGAGTAGTCTGCTTTTCAGAGAAAAACTAAGAAAGCCAAAGAAGAAGAAACCCAGAAACAACCGTTCACCTTGTGAAAAGCATGCCTCAAATCTTTCTCCTTCCTTTTTTTTTTTTTTGGCTTTGTTTAGTCTAGTTTTGGGTTTCTCTGCTGAAGCCTGCTGGAGCAAAAGGCACCGTGTTCAAACAAGGTATGTGGTGTGGGTTCCATCGCGCACTCCCTCGCCGGGCCACGGGCACCATCACCAAAACCGTGATGGGAGCTCGCCCACCCTGGCAGCGGCACGGGAGTGCGGCGGTGGCATCGGTAACCGTTTGTGCTGAAATGCCGAGATTTGAGAGAATTCACAAACACGCTTGCAAACACCTTGGGAGGCAAACCAACGAGGACGTGGCTGCGAACGACGTATTTGCAAGAAGAGCTGGAGAGCAGCGATTAGCAGGGGCGATGGGGCAGGTATGCGAGTGGAGAGAGATCACATTGTGAAACCGCGTATGGGCTGTCGCTTTACCCTGGTCCTTCACTGACCCCCCGGGCTGCACCCCGCTTGCACAAGTTCCTCTGACCCAAAGAGCAACGTTGACTTGGGGCCAGGTGAGAAAAGCGGCCGGCAATGCCGGTGCCCAGAAGCCGGCCCCGGGGCCAGGCTGACAGGCAGAGCTTCAATTTGGCTCCGGCGGGAGCAAACGCCCACAGGTACGGACAAGATCTATTTTTCCTGTTGGAACACATTCGTCTGCAGATTAGCGGCTGCTCTGCGCACACCCAGCCAGGTACCGACAGTTCACTCTCCTCTGCCAGCCTGTGGCCATCCTGCTGGGCAAAACACCTACATGGCAACAGCACCCAGCTTGCCAGCCGGCGTCTGGTTCCTCGGGGATTGGTGCCCTGTGCACCAAGCACACAAACCCAGGTGCCAGAGGCACACTGGCCCGCAATTTTTAAATTTTTTTTCTTCTTTTTAATTTTTGAGGGAAAGAGAAAGAAAGAAACCTCTCTAAGACAGGGGTTCCCTTTCCTAGAGAAGGGCAAAGCTGGTGTTTCTGGACCAAATCCAAGAAGGATCAGTAAAAATCCCAGTTTCTAATTTTTACAGTGAAAAAAAGAGGCCAAAATCTTCAAAAGCAAACCCACAGCAAAGCACTGCAGCTTCTGTTCCTTAGTTAGGGTAGACTACATCTGAAATCTAATTATCTCTCTGCAACTCCCAGTGCAGTCAAGGCAGACAGAAAGGGATCTCCAGGGAGCAATTCCTTCAACATACCTTAAACGCCTACCTTGGGACGTCACTGACTCCCTCTCGCACCCAGCACCCAGGGATGCTACACGGAAATAACTCCGGATCCCATCTTCTGCGACCCACGGGTCAGGCTGTCCCTGCACACATTGCAGAGCAGCTTGTCCTTCCAAATATTAGCCACTTCAAACACTTGGAGATGAAGAAATATCTTTGGTGTGTGTTGACCCAAGGGACTAGCAGCAATGGTGAGATCAGTCAGCGAGAGGAGGCAATTTCACGGTTTGCGCTTTATTTTCCTCCGCCTTCCCCCAGATTATGGCAATCTAATAGCTGGATTTAGTGTTCCCATACAGCCACGCAACAGTTTGCTTTTCCATTCGCTGGATGCAGAAGCGTCCCTTGTTCAGGGATAGCTGCTGAGACATAAAGAGAATACGACACGCTCTTAATGGCCTGTCGGGGAAGTGCACCTCTTGCCTGCTGCGGCGTGCCACGGCTCCGACCTGCAGCAGAGGAGGTTTCCTCCGTGAGGAGTGAACGCCGGTCGCCATGCTATGAGAAAATCAGTAGTTTGGAAGGCAAACATTGACTCAGCAGTTGGAGAATTCTTGGACAACCAAGCTGGAGAGGACTTGCAACCCACTCTGTAAAAAGGGTGGGGAAAAAAGCGTCTGCAAGGGACACAATTCATATCAAAACTAACCAGGAGTCTCCATGGTTTTTAGACATGAGACAAAAGGACAAAGCACCATTGGCTGGAGACACATGAGAAAAAGGCAGAAAGACAAATGGTGAGAGGAAAAGCATTACTGAACGTGGCTACTCAAGCCAACCTGACAGGCGATCCATGCTGCCTACAGAGAGCTCTTCAGTCACTGCAAAACCCCACTTCTTTCTGGATAACAGAAGAACACCCTTCAAAGGACACAGTTCCTGCTTCTCTACAGCCAATACATAAAACATAATTAAGTTTAAACTTCCAGGGACAGTTGGTTATGGAGCCACCTGTGAAGAAGCAGTGCCATCCACGCCAATGGACATCCCAGGAGACTGGGCATGTTGGGGAGGTCTTTAGAGGACTCTGCACAACATGAAGAAGCGTGTATCTCAGCTGTGTTTCTTGAGACCCTTCCCATCCTTAATCAATGAAGCTGTATGTTAAAGTGAGAGATGAAGGTTTTGTGGCGTGAGGGGAGGCTGTCCACCGCAGATGGCCACCGTATCAGTAGAAGCCACCCCAGTATTTTGAGCAGCAGGCTCAGGCAGACTAAACAACTAGAAAGGCATCAAACTAGCATGAAGGGAGGATGAAATGGAGCAGTCATTGAGCCAGGATGTTCAGAACAAAAGCGATGAAGGGAACAGGCCGGTTGCCCGCACAGCAGTGCCACGGCATGGGTAACGCACAAAATCAACTGCTGCGATGCATTTGCAGGCACAAACTTGGCACAGCGGTGTTACCAACACCTGGTGGAAAGGTTCACATGCCAAAGCATTAAACACCAAATGGACGTCAGAAAGGTAAGTGGCAAGAGAGGAAGGGAAGGGGCACTTTCTGACAAAGATGGTAGGAACCCCTTTTGAGCAAACAATTGTGTCTACCCAGGCAGCTCAATCTGCCCAGGACACCAAAATGTTCCTTCTCACCCCACACAGACCCCTCCAACCTGAGGTGCCAACTCCCAGGCTCTGTCCCTCGGGGCCAGGGCTCTTGCATCCCACGTGTTGCTCCTCAGATGGAAAAGGTAACCCCACCGCAGCCCCCGAGCAGGGACATCTCCCAGCCATGGCAGGTTCATGTGAAAGGCAGCCCTGGAAGCCAAATTTACAAATTCTTCCACCATCAGACCCTGTGTTTGCCAAACCCAACCTTACGCAAACCTCCAGCTGGGCTTGCAGAGCTCTGTGGTTTCTTTCCCTGTGCTTATCTCCAACCCTGCTCCCATTAACAGCAAATTTCCCCTCTATATCCTTATCTGCCTTCTCCAAGTGGGATCTTGCAATGCAGAGGTTATCAGCTCCCGAAGGCGGCTCCTACAGCAGCTCATCACCCTCCGGGCACATGAGACCGGACAAATCCTGCCAACACCCCTAAACCAGGAGGCTGCTGCTCTGTAATCCTCCAGGAACATCTCCATTTGACCTGGCTCCCTGATTCCTGCATGTTCGACAGGGGTATCTGGTACCATCCTGTGCTGCGGGATGTAGGGACCAAGGATAAACTTCACCTGAATCACGTCAAAAATTCTCCAGGACCACCTGCCGAGCACCACCGCCGAGGTGTCTCTCCCATCGCTCACAGGTTTGCTGGCAATATGGCCCCGCTCCCTGGTTTACCACCTCTTTCATTTAACTCCAGCACAGGAAGCTCCATATTGGATATCGACGTGGGAGAGAAAAGGAAACATTTTCAAATTTAAGAGTAACATGAAACTGAGCAACCGCTAAATTGCCTTGTAATCGCAATCATTATATTTGTTGGAAGGAAACAGAAAAAGACCCAGCTAAGCACTATGTATTTAGCATTTTAAAGCTAAAAATAGCAGTGACTACATGAGCAGGGAGAAGGAGTTTGAACAGAAAGTGAACGATCACCAGCAATTATTTCTGAATATTTTAAGTGCGTGCCCTGGAATTGGAAAAGGCAGCACACATTAAAATCCTTATCCCAGCTTAGAAGAGAAATAGAAGCAGGTAAAGTATTATAGAGGGGAGAGGAAGGGTAAAGTCAACCATAAAGAGAACTTAGAGGTCAGGAAAGATCCATTATCTATAAGGACGCAAGATGGACAAAGGGAAGGTTTAACACTGAGAAGGGTTTTAGATTTTTGAAGGGAGGATTCCTCATCTCCTCTAATAGTTTGGCTTCCCAGACCAAATGGGGTCTCCTGGTCCACAAATGAACCCCCTCCGCCAGTGACTAGTCCTGACGCTTTACATGGTTCAAAGGTTAATTAAGCACTTCAGTTCTGAGCTGTCAGAGAACTTGGTCAAACTTCAGCAACAGCATAGCGTTATAATGTAGTAACATGCAGACTACCTGAGGATATTCTTTTCACTTCATTTAGGAGGATGCTAAAACTGGATCATACTCTGTACTCTCTCCATCAACCATAGCTGTGCGTTAGCTCCATCACGAGGAGACTTCTCCTGAGTCACACCCAGGGTGCAGCGCTAGACATCAGCTTTGTAAATCAATGCCTGTATCTGCAGATCCATAGAGCCTCTTCTCAAGCTTATAGAAGTCCCGCCATAAGAGATCTCTGAACCATGGATGCTGATTTTCAACAAGTCTTGAATTTCAGAAGAAATTCCACAAGGGTGGGAGAAGGCTAATATTTTGCCCATTTATAAATATATATAATTAGAGAAAGTGGATTATTATAGGCCTGTAAATCTGAAGGTAACTCCTGGGAAAATAATAGTTGATACAGAGTTAAAAGAAATTAATGCCAATCGACACGTTCGTGGTAAACAGATCCTGTCAAATTGATACTCGTTTTAATAGATTATGGTTTCCTTGATAGAGCAATAGTATGAATGCAGCAATCCACCGCACTGCAGCTTTCCTCACGCAGGTTGGGCCAGTCCTGCTCTGAATAAGAAAGCAGAGAGCCAGCCTAGCACACCTCAAAATAAATTAAAGTCTGGCCAAAAGCTGCAGGCCGTCACTGGAAATGGGAGCTCTTTGGGGTCCCACTGGGGTCTCACATTGGGTCCGTGCTTGTTAGTGTCTATTAACAGCCCGGGCAGTAAGAGCATTACTGAGACCATGGGTGATGGGGATGAAAAGATGAAGGTGCTGCTAGAGGAAGAGGAGGCTGCACTGCTGAGAGTGATGACAAGAGTCACCCGATGGAAGCAAACAAGCAGCGGCTCGGTGCAGCCCCAGTGCGGTCAGGCTGGGGGAAGAGCTGCTCTGAAAGACAGCAGGAGCTCCAGACATGGCTTGAAACAAGCAGTGGCAGCCTCGAGGGCTGACATGATCCATGGAGGAGAGCAGGGAACATCACACAGGAGCAGGAATGCTGCTGTGGCTATTGCAATGCCCACTGCAGTTTGGGAAATGGAAGTGTTCTAGACCAGCCTGGATGGGGCTTTGAGCAACCCGTTCTGGTGGGAAGTGTCCCTGCCCATGGCAGGGGGGTGGAACTAGATGATCTTTAAGGTCCTTTCCAACTCCAACCATTCTATGAAACACAGGATGAGAGGGACGTGTGGCTCTGCCACCTGGCCCAGAAGGGACCGTGCTGCTGCACAAGGAGGGAGCCTGCGGCTCCTCCTCGCTACCCTCTGAGCACCCAGTGTCTGCAGGGACACCAGGGCTGAGCAGGCAGGAGCCTACCAACACTGCTCTTGGAAGATAAAGCAGACAAACGAGACTGGAAACAAACTCTATGCTTTTAGCCCCTGGAACAACCATCGTGAGATTTGGCCTCTCTGTCACCAGAGAGGTTCAAAGCTGGGATCAGAGAGCACACGCTTCAGAAAGACCTCATTCAAAGCAGCACTGGGCAAGGGCGCATTTCCCATCTCTTACATGGAAGTGCAAGCTTACACGGTCACAGATTGCTCCTTCTGCCCATGCAACCAGCACTGCTTCCAAGCGGTCATTAAAAAAATAAATGAAACCACTGCCAGCTCAGAAGCTTGTGTTTTAAGTGCAACTCACAGCAGCGTTGGTCCGGTGTGAATGGTGCCTGAGGAACCTGCCCACAAGCTGCAAATCACAGCGTAAACACCCAGTATTATCAATACACGTGAACTCATCACTAAACCCTGCACGGGGATCTGTTGCAGTATAACCACCCCTTTGCATTTAGGCACCCGTTACGCTATGGCTAATGCGATGGCCCTCACACCTCTGAGCGGCAGGAGGGCAGTAGGTGGCATTTGCCTCCCTCCTGCCACAGTTTTATCCCGGCCCCTGCGAGCCCGAGCTGGGGACCCACAAGAGGGCGGTCGGGGCTGCGTTTTCCCTTCCACGACATCATTTTCCACCTCAGCATCCTGGCGAGGCTCGCCACAAAGTCGCTCGTCATCTTCCGCGGCCACCTGCAGCTACTTTCTGAAGAGAACATAACTGGTGTTATCATATGCCACAATATATAGAGATAACAGAAAATGTTTACTGCAGATGAAGCAGCCATTTATTAATCGCGGTCCCTGGGATGTTTGTGGTACGTGGGGGCAGCCCGGTTTAGAGCTGCACCAGCCAGCAGGCCCCCAGATCACAGGGCTGATCATCCTGGTGTGTGGAGGATCAGGGCGTCCACAACATTTATGCTGGGCTTTTGAAGACTGCAGCTCCTTCTCCTACTTTATTTATCCAGAAAATTCAAAGTGATCAGATTGAAGATAGATACAAAATACTAGACAAAATCAAATCTCTCCTGAGCTCAAGAGAAGCGTTACACCATTATCAGTGTTAAACTCTGCTTTAAAAACCATGGTCACCACCACAAGTTTCATTCAGACCGAGATACCATCATTAATATTATATACTTGTGTCTTTGACAGCTCTTGAAATTTCGCTATCTCCTGTTTCCACCTCCCTCACTTCTTCCCTCCCCCTCCAAAACAAGGGCCACACAGCGCTGCTTTCCCCTGCTCCTGCACAGCACAGCCCGCAGGTACGGAAGCTTTCCATCCATTCTCCTCTCCAGTTCCTCCACCCATCCCCTCTCTCTTGTCTCCGCCTTACCTCCTCGCCCTCTTGTGCGCCTCTCCTCAAAGCCCTATCTTCCCTCACCTGCACACACCTTAACCCCCCCCTTGCCTCTCCCAGCTTGGTGACATCTCCCCTTACCTCCAAATACTCTACGCTTTCACTGTCTGGAGATGTTTTCCTCCAAATCCACCAAGATCCTTTCCAATTTGGCTTTGTTCTGTGGTTTAGACACCCTCTACAACCAGCCAAAGCAAAATGATTTTTTTTTTTTTTTTTTAAGGAAAAAACAGCATTGGGGGAGGCAACTCTATGCCCGTCATTCAAAAGCAACCAAAAACAAGCAATTTAAAAATTAAAAAAAAAAAAAAAAGGTTTCTCCTCTGCATTTGACCTTACAGAAGTCACAATTGCAAAATCCTTTTGATAACATTTTATCATACTAAGAAGCATCAGAAAACGGCAGGCAAAGACTCACAGCCCTTCGCTTATGCAGGAATTCCAGGCTCTCCAGACTGCTCCAGGCAGGAGATGCTCACCGCAGCCACCCTGCAGAGAGGATATATGTAAAAGGCATGTATGTAAAACCTCCCTGTTTCAGCTGGGGGGATGCCGAAGCCTTTGCTATTTAAAGAGAGACATTTCTCTGGCTACCACCGCAGAGAGCATCCTACCCTCCCCGGTGGCCACCCGCTAGGGGGAAGCAGCTCACGCAAGTTATTCTCCCGCAGCGCCAAGGTCTCCACAGGAGCTGGATCGAGAGCGCGCATCCCTTGCGAGGTACCCCCTGCCCTAAGAAACCCCAGGACCCGCCAGGCAGGAGCGCTCCAACCGCAGGACTTGAAGAGCAGACCTTAACTCCGCAGCGGCGGGAAAGTGACTGCTTAGGAAGGTGACTGCTTTTGCTGGTGATACACGAGTGTGCTCTACTTGGATTTGGCACTGAAGCCAGTGCTCCCATCTTACTAGCTCTCATTCCGCCCGCTTCCTTTGCTTGCATTATTTCTACCTAGGATTTTCATTACGCAAATCGTGCCGCCCCACAGAGCTCTAGAAGCAAATACAAGACGCTGTCACCAGGGATGCACCGAACAGGCGGACGCAAGGGAACATGAATTAGAGCCCTGCCGCGCCACTGCAGGGCAAGCGTGGGGGTGCGGGGAATTCAGACAAGTTCCTTCCCTGTCATCCTTTAGGGGACATTAGAAAGTGTTTCTCATTTCTCCAACTAAAGTCGACAAAACAATTTTGGTGGTAGGGAGTCACAGAATGGTTTGGGTTGGAAGGGACCTTAAAGATCATCTAGTTCCAACCCTCCTGCCACGGGCAGGGACACCTCCCACTAGACCAGGTTGCTCAAAGCCCCGTCCAGCCTGGCCTTGAACGCTTCCAGGGATGGGGCATCCACAGCTTCTCTGGGCAGCCTGTTCCAGTGCCTCACCACCCTGCAGGAACATCAGGTCTCTCCTAGGATGCAGTGCCCACCGCCCAGCCAGCCACTCTGGGACCTCAGCCTCGCTCCGCTGGCTCTGCCCTGTCTTTGGCCACTGCCACCACGTTCCTCTGGCTCACCTGCACGAGGAGAGCTCCTCGCTGTGGACCTGAGCTCCAAGATCTGCTCTGCGCTTGCCAAGGTAGTCCCCGCACACAGCTGCTAGGTTACCTCTGCTTTGGCTGACATACCAGGTACTGAAATAATAAAACATTTCAAAAAAATAAAAATAAAGAGTTAATAAAAATACTTTAGCTTTCCATTTCAGCTGGCACCCTTACCCTAGCTCCATTTCAGGAGCAGACAACAGTAGCAACTAAAACACACTGACAAGTCAAGGCCCTGGCAGTAGTGGAGAAGGTCAGGGGTAGCACGAACAGCGATAATCCACCCAGCAAAGCTGCCTGGGACAGAAGCGACAGCTCCATCAGCAACTCAGACGGTCCGTGTAGGTAAACTCTTTCATGTACAAGCAATTTTTTTGAGATTAAGTTAAAATTGTCTCCCAACCCGCTATTATTCTCAAGGCCTTCTACCAATTTTTGGTGTTTACTGCATAATTGGAAGGAAGCTCGTTGAGGCAAAGTGGATTGAATTACCCAAGTTAAATCTGCACTGTAACTGGAAAAACGCAGGCTTCGCAAGTATGCGTTTGTCATGTGGACTCTATTAACCACATGGAAACAGCCATAACTAGATGATTTCCCCTTAAAAAGTTAAAAAGCTAAAAGAGGGGGAGAAACCTTCACTGTTTGTTAAGATCCAGAAGTACACAGACTGCACGCAATACTTTTTTGCAAACAGACATAAAAGTTACTGCAGATTATCCTTAACCCACCTTTCACCCACTGCCTGTCAAAAACAACACAAACCCTTTTCAAACGCATCCATCTCTTACCTAGATGAAGACACACATGAAATTCAGACAGCAAGTTCTGTTTGGGCAAAGACAGAGCCAGGAGCAAAGCTGGCTTGTAAGAAGCATCGAAGTTTGGCCTTAACGCTATGTTCTTCACCCAAAAGGCAAATAAGCCAGTTGTGGGCAATTTACTAAAATTTTAAACCCAAGTTTGGAGGCCATTTGAGAGCTAAGATGGACAAGAAATGATTTCAAGAAATTAAACAGCAGTTACCAGAATGGGGAAGACACCATTTTTTACAAAAAAATAACGACATAACAAAAATATCAAAGAGCAATTTTATTTAGCTTATTTGGCACAAAACTTACAAGAACTGTTTTGTTCCCTTCTTAAAGTTAGTACAACTAGCAAGGAAAAAAAGGCATACTAATACATTTAATAAGCTGTACAGCAAGTGAAATGTGGAAAGAGGCACCAGAAAGATCTACCAAAAATCAAAGTGCATGAAAAATACCTACTCTGAGCGCCTCACGGGATTGTATTAAGGCACCACTCCTTTAGAAGGTTTACTGAATACATCAAGTGTGCAACTTCTTGGTTTGGAATGTAAGAGTCCTTCAGCCTGTATCGGAACTGGATACCGCAACCTCCGAACGGAACAACACTTCTTGTAAATGTTACGTGGAGAGACCTCTTTCTGCCCAACATCATCTCTCAGCCAGGAGTGTCACTGTCACACGCTTCAAGAAAGCCAACAAAGGTTATCAGAGTGACCAGCATTTTACTTCAGAGTTTCAAGCTGTAGTGTACACCAGGTCTACGAATTCTTTACAATGGTTTTATAGAAAAGAAATGCTGCAGAGACAAGAGTAACATGGGACGTATCAGTAACTACGTTATTGATAATTTATCAAAGGAACTTTTAAGGACTTCCTGGAGTATCTCTTAAAAAAAAAAATCAAAATCTGAGTAGTGTTATAATCCATAACAATTAGATACACTTTTCAACAGAATATTACAAAGCTTCCTTTAGGACTAGCAATCAAGTCTGACAAATTCCACAAGACTTCAGGAACTTTAAGTACGCAGAAAAATCCCAATATTAGACAGCGGTAAGTGTTTTTCATAATTGGAAACATTTAATGCAAGTACCTGTAACTGCAAATCATGTCATACTGGTGTGTATATATACACACACACTGAAAGAGACACATACACACACCGAAACGTCATTACAAGAGCCAAACAGACACCTTGGTTCGTTGTGGATTCTGCACATCACTGCTCTTAAAGTACTACAGAAGTTGCACCAGGTTCTTTACTTCAGCATCTTCATTAAGAACTACTCTTAAGAAGGAAACCGCTTCAGTTACAAGAAGAGGTACCACAGGCCAGATTCACATCTAGTGTAAACAGGTTCCAAACAACCAAACAGAAGTTGCATCCGCTTCTTACCAGCTTTGACTTTGGTTTTGCTGCTCAGCCGGATCACCAGTCTCCTTTACTTGCAGGAAGAAGTTCGATAAGAAATCAATGCCCATATCAAAACTTAAGTGGGAACCAGTAAATGCAGAATATCGGATCAAACCATTGTACAACACCTCTACTGTAGAGAGTTCCAAACATCTCAGGAGCTTGAGACCACTTAACCTGAACTCTGGAAAAGCACATTTCTCTATGGACATGCAAAGGCATTTGAACATGAACCCTAGGCGTTACAGTATTTCATTTTTTTTTGTCCTCTTATGGTGTAGACCTCAAGAACACAACTGTGTGTCCCGTTATAAAACCAAAGCACCCTTGAGCATTACAAATTCTGAACAGCAAGGGCTGAAAAGAAGAGCATCTGGAAGTGATCTACACATTACAGAGCATGGTGTTTCACAAGTCTCAGAACAGTTCAGTTCATGCTTTCTGGGATAACTTTCCCTATACCTTTGCCCCAATACCGAGCTGTAGTTTTCAGTAACTCTTTTACCCCTGAATTATTTGCTACCACATATAAAACACGCCACAGAAGTGGCAGTCAGGGCTAAACATTTAATAACACGTCCTTTTTGTCCTTTATTAACAATTACAATCAGCAGAAAGAAAAACTATTCACTCAACTCATTTATTTCATGATTTATATGTAAGTCATGTAGCAACTTAACATTGGTGTTATACATTTGTGCTTCCGTTCTCTGGCACTTGGAGGAGGAATTCATTTCCAGATAATCACATCTTGCTGAAGCATTCCTTTGCATTTGTCCAAACTTGAATTCCCTTTAAAAAAAAGTTAAAAAAAAATCAATCCGTGGAAGCATACTTGGTTTGCAAACCTCATCAACAGACTTTCTTCCACAGAAGACTCTACAAAAAAGTCCCACAGAACTTCACACGAGAATGAGGCAGAGACCACACTGGAACTGGACCACACTGCCTATTATATACCAACATTAACACGGGACAGAGTGGGACAGAGTATGTGGGAGGTTTTACGCTAGTGACTTCCAACCTTCTGTGACCACAACGTTCCTCGTTACTGAAAGTTTGCATCTGATCCCCTGCTGATACGATATATACACTAGCCTGGCCTTCCACAAACGTACCTTTTTGCACATGCTAATCTGCATAACAGCGTAGCTTATAAGCGCCTCCTTCAAATCGTGATTCTTCTGTTCTTTAAACCGTTCAATGTCAGCCCAGGCACTTTTCACAAAGTCTCTGGAATTAAAAGCAGTATTTCCGTTAGCAAGTGTTTTACATGTTCCATCCTCAGCTGATCTTCCTTCCTCTGAACCCTCAGCAGAGAGTATGACAAAGCGTTCCATCTTTCAGTCAGTAAACCAAGTTCTGTAGTTATTATGCATCTCCCCGCGTCCTCATCTTATAATTGGCGCTACTACCTAATTCTCCATCTTCTTCTTAAGGTTTTAACCTAAAGGATCAGTTTCACAGGATGGGTTGGGTTGTTTGCTTTGGGGTATTTTTTCCCCAGTAAGCAGCACTGCCATAGAACCAGCATAATTCAGAACATACTTTTCTCCTCAGATTCTGTCAGGGTAGCTAAGTATCTTTATGCTAACATTCAGCACACAACATTGCACATTTCTTTGTCAATTGTCAAGTCAAAACCTTGGTCTTTCCAACGTTAAAACTCACTTGTCATCAGGATTTAAGACACTCAAGTGTCTCAAACATATACAATGCAAGTTTGACTTAGACAATTAACTTCAGGAATTAATTTTGTTGGTTTGGTGATGTGTCTTCAGGTCTCCTTAACTAAAATGGAGGTAGATTTCTGTAATTCATAGCTTTCATTTGTGCTGGACTATACATACAAGGCAAGCATTCATTTGAAAATTCCTTCCCGAGCTACAAAAGCAGATCTCCAGTCCTTCTGTCAAAATGATTAAGAAATTGCATTTGCTGAGCATCTTGTTGTTTTGAACTATTCATGAACTAGTCTTATCTTTCCAGCTCTAATCCTAACCTATCAGAAGATACCACGTTTGCCCCTGTGTTATACGATGAACGTGTTCTGACACAAATCACACTGCTTTAGGAATGTTAGTTCCTATTTTTCACGTTTGCATTCCTGAAGAAAATTTCATTAGAGCACCAAGAAGCAGTTACTCAAACACAACTCACCAGAACCTCTAATCTATTTCAAACGGAGTCAGTTGTCCCCCATATGAGAAGTTGCAGAATATGAGCTCAGGACCCATACACGTAAACCAAACTAAATACTATATTTGAAGCAAATCGGCTTTTGAGTCTTAGGCTATTCAGCTGCAGACCTACAAGCCCACCTGCTAAACATATTACTAGCTGAACATAAAAGCATGCAAGCCTGCCATTAGAGTGGGCTCAGTAACTGGGAAAGTCATCAGGTTTTACATAAGCCATACACTCAGACCAGAAGCTAACTGCATGTACTGTACTTTATTTCACAACTTGCAGCTGACAGGAGCTTTTATAGACAGCTCATAAACACCAAGAATATATTAAAAACACTTATAAAATGCAAACACCTTCAAGAGCATCCAGTCAAGGACTTTTGCTAAGACAAGCCCTGTGTTTTCTTTGAAAAAGTCAAGCCCATTTACCTGCCCTCCAGATTTTTAGACTTAAGTTGTTCTTCTCCTTCCTGTATCTGCTCTTCTAGAACTTTTATCTTGGCTTCCCTCTGTTCAGGAGTTTCCTGCCCAAAGAGCTTGCTGGTCATCCCTTTCAGGGAGAATGTTCTCACAGTCTACAAAAAACAAAGACACTCTAGGTTTGGGATTCTTGAGCACAGCCACAAGTCATTATGTGATTTTTTACCAGCATTTGGGATTATTGTTATTATTCAGTTGATTTTTGGCTTTAACTTCCATTTTATGAATGTCCCATTGATAAGTAGCTACAGAAGGCACGGTGGCTCATGTTAGACTGAGCAAAGTGGAGGGGAAGTAATTTCATGTTCAAACTCTTAAGGCTGGTCTGTGGATTGGACCATACGTCAGTCCACTGACATGGGTAACCTTTCAGAGCAATTTTCCTACTGAAGTAGAAAAGAACCTAAGTCTTTTGCCCTCTATGAGAAAGAAAAGGCATAAAGTAGTTGCATATAGAGCATCAATAGATCCAACAGGAATATTAAGAAATCTAATCACTTTTTTCCAAAGTTACCACTTTAAGATAATGTTTTAAGTAACGTTATCTTCCATATAAAAGGGACTAGCCACACATGAGTAACATCCACCTTTCAAAAGGCAGAGAAGCCTTTCAGAATTTGGATCTTTAGGACAGAGTTGTTTGTGTTATTCTGCTCACATCGTATTTCCTGCAACCCTGTACTTGCTCAGTATTCAATAAAAGAAGTTTGGTACAAACAGTTTGTGTCACCAAGAACCAAGTCACTTTAAGCCTCAGATGCCTACAGCTCATATGATATCACTTCTCATAAGCAGCAGCCAGCGTGTTAGTGCCATTTAAATGTCATTTTAAGTAATTTGGCTCAATAAATAAATAAATAAGAGAGGCATCTTGGAGAAGAAAGTGGAAAGACTCACTCCTGTTGCCAGCTCCTCACACTGCTGTTTCTTAGATGTTAGGTCCTGTGCAGCCATTTCCAAGTCATATTGCATTAGTTCGTGTTTCCTACAAACTGCCCTGAAACGCAAGCAATGGAAGATCCGTCACATAATACTTTGGTTTGCTACATTCGCCTCCATTTAAACTTTACAAACAGCACCATGGTGGGGGTTTTTTTGAACGGCAGCACAGTCAGTTATTTATCTAGCTTGAATTCAACAGCCTTATCACAGAATGCATAACTCTGCAAATGGTGTGGTTAAGCACACTTGGATCAAAGTATAAAGAAAGTTCTTACTACAAGCAGCATTCTGCTCCTCAGAGTCATTCTGAGACACTCAGCAATACGAGCCCTACCACCTACTTAAATAGCTTTATTTAAAAATCACAACCATGACAAAAGGTACCTGGAGATGGTACCTGTCACAGCAGCAATGTATCAGTCAATCAAAATTCTTCACATTTTATTTTTTAAACAATGAAACAAGAAACTGTGTTCCTAGATTCATATAGAGACTTTCATCTGGAAAAGAGGAGAGTTTCCTCTGACCACCTGCAGTAAGTCCCAGTCCTGTGTGGGCTGATGATGCTACATCCGTACTCCACTGCCGGATGCACATTCGTCTCCCAGGAGAGGCTACTAGTTCTCTGGGTTCCCACACAGCTGCCCTCACACTCGCCAACCCGATTCTCTACAGCACTACCAAACCTCTCCAAGAGGTTCAGAGCCAGCCCGTGGAGAGCACAATAGCTTTAGGCACAATCTTACAGTGTAAAGCCATTTGCTTTTGTATCCACACTTGTAAGGGAGGACTGCCCTATGACGGCTAGCTAACAACCAACCACACCAAAAAAAAAAAAAGAAATCAGTATTTAGATGCACAACGGTGTACAGCAGATGAAAGTTATGTAGGGCACTTTGAAACTTCCTGGAATCTGTAATGGCTGTAACAGCTCTGTTGGCCTATCTCATTTGAAAGCTGAAGCTTTCAGCACATTGGGACACTATTATACCAGAAGCCAAGGAAACGGTGTAACCAGAGGAATAAACAGCACTAACCTTCTACAGTATGCAGTTTAACATTTCTGTCATTGCACATTGATCAGCTCAGTTCTAATTTTTATTGCCGCCCACAAGGCAATCAAAAATGAGTAAGCAAAGTAAGAGGTGAGAACATGGAGATTCCACAACATTGAAATTTCTAATTCTCGGAGGACAGAAGACGATACCAAACTAAAATTCAACATCAACACAATGTTAGAGGAAAGGACTACAGCGTCCATTTGAGCTATACACTTCTGTACATACCGTAGTGCTTCTGCATAGAAGAGATATTCTTTCAGCTGATCTGCATAATGTTCCTCCTCTTCCAGTATGTCATCAATAGAAGCTGCATATCTGGTGAAAAACAGCTATGCTTAAATATAAAGTTCCTTAATTTAACCTTTAAGGACTACACATACAGTAACAAGGAAGGACACCTGTTGCACAAAAACACCAATCACAAAGTAAAACAGTGAAACTTCCAGAAGGGGTTCTTCCTCTGTTTTTAATTAAACTCTCAATCAGCTAATATAAACACTCCTACAGGCCTGTTTCTTTGGTTGCTACTACAATTAAACTTTTAACATGTACAAGATCTAGCATAAGCTTCCTGCTGAAGATGAGGCAGTTTTTATTACAGGAAAGGACAAAAAAAAAAAGACATGGCATAGAAGAAATCCTGCAAGGCTCAAAGCATTAAGGCATAGGAATGTGAACATCATACCTTCTGAAAAGCAAAGGGGCAGTATTTAAAAGGCTGCTTTTATTGTTCGTTATTCAGCCTGAGCACAACAGAACTCACAGTGGTGCTCTGAACATCGTGACATCAAGCCCTTCAGCTCCTTGAAGGCGTGTTGCTTTGTCCGCTTTGTAAGTCAGGCATATCAATGCAGAGCAACAAGACGTTTAAACCTGCCTTTTAGGGAGAAATCTGAAGTACAAGGGCTTGGACCAACTCCGCAGCTCTTGCATTCAGTAAGATTTTTGTCATTTAGGCTGATAACTCCTAAAAACAACCAAAAAAGGACTTTTTCTAGTTTATATTGCTTATTGGACAGTATTTAATAGGTTCTCACTAACCAAGATGCCGAGCTTGGACACACTTGCAGGGACAGGCCTAGAGCAAAGAGGTAACTGCACATCTCACTTGGCACAGTGACAGAAATAGGATGCCACTTTAGCCAGCAATGCAGGGCGTGTGCCACCAGAGATAAACAGAATGAATGAGATCCCGTCACAAACGCTCTCAAATGATCACAGATCTATTTTGCCAACTCAGTCTGGATTCTCACGTATGTGGCAATCCCTTGAACAGCTGCGGGCTCTCTGAAGCGAGCATATGTCCATGCTTGTTTAGTGACCAGCACAATGCAACCCAAATGTTAATGACAGCACCTCTTGGGTTTCAAGCTTTTTTTCAAAGTCTGAGTTTTTCTCCTTTCTTCCTGTGCCTCTCCAGTAACTGGCTCTATGGAAGAGAAGGCAGAGTATCAAGCTGAAAGGGACCTGGTAATGTGACTTGGGAAGGAACAAGAAATCCCTCCCGCAAGCTCTAAAAGAAACAACAATATCACTTAGACCCCTGGGAATATAAGGGAGACGCTCCTTCTGAAAATTACCATCATCCTCAGGGCTGCGCAGTAGGGCATGCGAACTAAGGCTCTTCAAAGAGGGAGCAGCTACTTGCAGAATAACTGGAAGAATGTGAAGCCTGAGGAAAAGCTGCAGACATGCCCATCTGTTCAAGTATGAATTTTATGAGTTTGCAAGCAAGAGGAGTTGTTTTGATGCTCTGCGAAATCAAAGACACAGCACATCCAGGAAAAGCCCTACCAAGGCTATTGGTGATAAATAAGCATAACATATGAAGGGACCAGCAACAGCAGATCAGTTTAAATGGAAGGGGAAAAAAAAAAAAAAAGACAGGCAAAACAAGAATTCACATTATGAATCAAAGCAAGGAAGAAGTCCAAACTGTTGAAAACTATACTTGTTCTGAGAAAATCCTGCAGCCACACAGGTCAGAGGTAAGAGAGGCTTACCCTCTCTATTTTTAGGTTCTGAAGCGCGTTAATTTTAGTACAGTGGTTAGATTTCTCAGGGCAGCAGATGGACCACATTTCAGTTTCAAGTAAGTTCTAAGTTTAGAGCACTGCTAGAGCTCATCTGTGGCAGAACAACTCTCCAAAAAACCAAACAAAAACCCATCTTACATAGACAGGGTTTTTATAATGACACTTAAGTTTGATTTGAAAAGAAAAGAAACAGTAGTAAGACAAGCTGACTTCTGACTGCCTAAGCTGAAGTTTAGATACTAGTTAGTCCTAAGCAGGTAGGCAGAACAGGGAAAAATCTTAAGGAGAAACACTGCAGTAAAGGTATCTACTGTGTTCCCACTTTTCATGGGAATCATCAACTAAAGCCCTGGTTTAGTCTGGACTGCTTCCACCTGTAATGACAGTATAGTTGATACAGAGATAAAGGATCACTCATTAATAGCATGAAGGACAGCAGTCAAAGGTCTGGCATTTTTTTTTCTTTCATCTTTTAAATGGCAGAATCACAGCCATTCACTCAAGCTTTCTCAGCATACTCTCTTGTTTTCTATCACTTTAGCAAGCCCCATCCTGTTATACAACACACACCCATGGGTGCTTTGGGATGTCTTCTCCAAATATTAAGCAGTTTTAGATCATGCTAAAAAATAACAACTCAAAAGTTTAAATAAACATCTAGTAAAGACAACAGCATATGGGGTAGATAGAGAATAATTAAATTACCTTTGAAGTTTAACATCTGTATCAGGCAACCTTCTTGAAGTAGCTTTCTGTTGCAATAAACTTTTGTCTAATGTTATGGGAATGGTAACTGGACTAGTAAGTTATACTTTCAAGAGATCACTGATATGATCCTTACTGGTAGGAGACCACATGGGTCACTGAATGAGTTCCTGAATCTCACAGCTGCTGCTTCTTGCTTGATTGTCACTAAGAGATGATTGTTGTATGAGAGCGCCAAGCAGAAGAGATGACAGACAATGAAAGCTACCTCAGACTTCATGCAGTGATTAAAGTTACCCAGAAACTCACTGACATTACTCTGGATCTTTAACCCTGTGTCACACACAGAAACATTAAACATCTCAGATGTGTGGAGAGTGTTCAGGCCTCCCAACTGAGAAATGAGACCCATTTCTTTTAGTTGGTTACATATTTCTAGGTGTTTGACATCTTAGTGTGGTGTATCTGAACTAAAGAAAACCTACTTGTGCCTCCTTAACTCCTCTGTATTATACCGTGTTTTCATAATCTCTTCAATTTCTGCATACTGTAGTAGGTGCTTAGCATTGAATTCCACCTCTACTTCAATTATTTTCTTCTGAAAGCAGAACGCATTCTCTGTTCCTTTATTCTCACCAGAGCCCTCTGCCTAAAAAATACAGCTTTTTTGGGTCCAAGCCACCGTGTTAGCCAAAACAGAAGTGTGAACAGATTATTCGGAGGGGTTCAAATTCTTAAAGATCTGATAAAACCAGAATTATTCTGAAAAAAGCTGAGGGCAGAGCGTGGCACGGCCCTTCAAACCCTTCCACTTGACAAGGCAGAACACCAATTACAACCAGGCAGTAGTACACATGCAAATCTGCACTGTAAACTAAAACTGGTAACTTCCACACAAATTACACTTTATCAGTAAAACTATTGTATGAAGAAGTATCGAACAGCTTCCACCTCTTGCTGGAGTTGTTACTTATCTGTACTGCGCGATCATAGAGGAAGAATCAGAGCAATGAGAAATTATACTGTTTCACTTACTATATATGATGACCTGAAAAGCAGGAAGTGTGAACGTAGAATACCACTCTTGTGAGCACTCTGAAGTGCTAGACTCTTATTTTGAAGACTGTGTTTTGTATACTCTGCCAACTGACTCTAAAGATGCAAAGAGGGAGGATTCTCTACTTTATTACATCCAGTCAGTATTTGTTTCAAGAATCCATTAGAGTTTTGGTGCTGGTTAATTAAATTTCTTAACTTTCTGTAATTAAGTCCAAATCTGTGTACCATCTACCGCATGGTACAAAATGCTGCTATCAAAGCCAAATGGATCTCATCAGGTCTGCAGTACATTAAAGTTGTACTCCACCAGTTTCTGGCATAGTAGCTTAAAAGAAAAACTGGAAGAATTCCAAACACTTCTACAATTTCAAAATAATAATAAAAAAAGAAACCCCTCTGGTTCTCCTGAGACCTTTTGAGCTACTTAATACAGTACACGGATGCTAAAATTGTGCCTGCATCCAAGTCACAGAAACGCTGTATACCTAAAAACAATGCACCCCCAACTTTCTCGGTACTCTACTTGTATGTACTTTGGGGTTGAGGGAAAAAGAGAGGAAAGAGGGAGAGTTCTACATCTGGCTTACATCAAACTATCAGATATTCAGTCAGTACTTACACATCCATGTGGTGGCCAGCACTCTGCAACCCATCCCCCATCTCCTTTTCTATTGCACTCCACTCACTGTAGGAAAAACAAACGAGAAACAACATCACACATGAAGGGTAAGGCAAGTTAATAAGCTGCATCCTGTATATAGTTTCTTTCCAGGTGACACCTGAATAGAAACTGCCTCAAAGTTAGACTTGGCCAAATTGTTTTCTTCCTCTAAGCAGCAACACTGACAATGCGGCAAGGCTATTTATGGCACTCTTAAACAATTGTCCCTGCCACCTAAACTCATCCTCACAAATACACTTCGTTTGGGGTTGGTTTTGAACAGAAAGAGTCTTGTTTAAATAGTTAAAACTCAATTAAAAAAGAAGAAGATATAAAATTTAAAAGAAATGGGGGGGGGGAAGCAATTTTCTGAAATAGAATTTGGTCTAACATGCTCATCAAGAAGAAACTAAGCTTTCCAGACTCGCAACACATCAGATAGAAGCCTCTTATTCCTAAATCCAGGAGGTGGGATATGACATTTGCAAGCATTTTACTGCTCCCGAAACCATTTGCTGTATGTTGTTTTCTGTTTTCATAATAGACTGCTGTTTAGTTCTATTCATTAAAAAAATATCAACTTACAACCGCCTCATTACTGCCACTACCTATTCACATTAGGGAGTTCATTTAGATAAAGAAGGAAACAGAGCAATAATAAAGATTGCAAGAGACTTGTTCTGGGCATCCAAGTATGTACACCGCAATTTTAATTGTATTCTCAGCTTTGTGAAACCTTATGAGATTTCTTAGTTACAAGAACTACATCCACAACTCTTTTTACAAGAAAAAAGGAGGGGGTCCCCTTATATTTCACATAATTTATGTCTAATGCATCTATTCTGTCCTTCACTTTTTCATAAACATTCCACTCTGCTAATGTTGACATTTGTTTGTCTTTGTGTTATTACAGAACTACACCTAATTTCACTTTAAAACCCCCAATGAGAAAGACATCTGCAATCCATTAACCCAGAGAATTAAATTTAGCACTTGAACAGTGTGTAGAAGCAGGAGGTTTCCCTTAACCAGAAGTTTAGATTCTTTAATTCTCCAGTGAGATGGAGAACTTGAGCATGCAATTCACTCATAAATCAAAAACCGATTGGCAAATTCACTTAAAGGTACTAAAATTGGATATAGTTGTTGATTTTTAACCCTTAAGAGGGCCTAGAAGCTTTTCAGAGACAACTGCATGAAAATAGGTAGTAAGTTACTTTCTGAAGAAAGAATGCCAACGCAAAAACAAAAGGTGTGGAACACAAAACAAAAAGCTGAAGTCCTCCACTTGAGACTAAGCTCAGCAGATCCAGACATCACTATATCCAACACAGAGATCTCATTAGAACTGCAATATGAAGGGTTTTTTTTAAGGCAGACATTTAAATGTTTTGGATATACTTTTTAAAAAGCATAAGAATACAACCAACGAATTCCCTGCTCTCTCTATATATATATACACACACCCCCCTCTCTCTTTCTACGTGCATATTTAAAAAATGAATAAACTCTTACCTGAATACTCTTCCATAGTTGCCATGGACTTTATAGACACCATATAGCCGGTCTGCTACCCTCTAAAATATTATTTAGAGTCAATTTTTGGTCATCAACATTAAGTGCAATTGCTTTGTGAAAACCCCTACACAAACTTCAAGATAAAGCCTTAATGTTTTTATACTGGTAAACAAGATTAAGCCTAAATCTAATCTAAGCCACTACCAAAGGAAAAATCAACAGCATTAAGTTTTCAAAGACTGAAGTCACAGTCAAAACTGTATTGAAAAGTAACATTTCAAGTATTTCTTCGGAAGTGCCCAGGTATAGGATATGCCTATAGAGACCACAAATAATCAAGGACCTTTGGTTTTTGATAACCAGGTGGAAGGCATATAGCCTCCTTTACCTGAATAAGATGGCAAGACAGAAGTCCATCCTGCCATCAAGACTGTAGGGAAAGCTTCAGTAAAAGTTGAACAAGTGACTTGATTTGGTTGATTTTTCCATCCAGCTCAGGGAAACAAAGGGAAGGAAATGAGCTATCTCTTGCAGAACTTATTGCTCAAGCCAGATATGTCATCTCAGCCGCTTGGAGAGTCAGTATCTGCTGCAACCAGCACTACAATGCTGGCGACAACCTCAGAAGAAAAGAGCACATAATGCCTTGCATTTGTGATGTACCAACGACTGAGACTGAAGTTCAGTAAGAATTACCGTTACTCGTGTGCCAGAGCAGTAAAAAGGAAACGCAAGCAAATTGCCCAACAGATCTCATGTGCGTACAGTCCAGAGAAACAGGCACTGTCAGTAGAACACCAGTGATTAATCCTCTCAAGAACCTCAGCTCAACAGGGCAATCAATTACTGTCCTCTCTGCAGCACAGTTTCCATCAAAAATTAAATCCCTGTTGAACACACTAAAAAGCAGTATCGTGCGCCTCATTATTGAAATTGTAATTTCCTATTTCCTTTTTTTTTTTTACTTTTTAGGAAAAAAAAAATCTTCCATTCTCAATCCATAGAGTATCTTGATGCATGACATAATTAGAAAGAACATTATTCATTACAGATGGAAGAACAAGCCAAAAAAAAAGTAAGTGTGCTGGGAAACACACACGACTCACAGTACAAGCTCTGGAAAACAAAGTATTATATGTCTGACCAGAAAACGGTGTTCTGGGGCCCTTCCAAGCCCAGACATTCAACAAAAGCAACTTGTCTGCTGAGTAGAGAGAAGCAGACATCTCAATCCTCTTTAAAACACCTCCCCCTGATATGTTCTTGCTCCTCTAATGATCGCCAAACTCAGCCACCACATTTAGAACTCTTCCCCCCGCAAATCTGTACTAAGTCAGTGCCTCCCTCCTTGCCATCTCCTGCCCTGTGCTCCAGAGCCAGACTCTCTCAGGCAAAACTGCCCTTATTCTAGAGCACATACACCAGTTCTCTTGACTAAACAAGAAATACTGCCTTATAAATAAATTATACTATTTGTCACGACACACATGGGAAATACTTACAGCTCTGACTCGCAGAAGGTGTGATATGACAGACTGCAGTTCATCGCTATAGTGTTTTAGCTCAGTAAATCTCCTGGGAGCAGGAAACAGATAGTACATCATTAGCCATCATGAAAGCAAGCTTTCACAGAATGCAAGATACAGCCACAAAGCTACAGCCAGCAGGACGGAGCCTGGATTATGTTGAGGTGGAATTAGCTGAAGACTCCTAAAGAAGTGACTGCAGAGTTTAATTTCTCTGAAGTGAACAACCCGACACTTGCATAACTGTTATTTTTTTATTAATGTAAGTGATGAAGGTTCAGAACAATGTAAGAGATCGGTTTTTTATGAAATAAGTAGTTAACTGAAATTACTACATCATTGTGTTGGGTTTTTTAAAAATGGGACTTATCAACGTAAGCATGAGTGAATAGAAAAACTTCAAGTAAGTACAAAGCCAAAATCTGCCAAAGCATACATACTTCTTAATAAAAATGTGTTCACAACTCTGACGTGACAAATATATTTTACTTTCAAGCTGCCATCTAGCCAGTTTTGAGTGTAGCCTTTCGGAAGTTCAAGGAAGCATTCACAGTTATCACAATTCCTCCAAGCTAAGCCACACGGTAACTATAACTAGTTACAAATGAAACCCTACTGAGACCTGCACAGGAGTCACACAAGGCTAAATGCAATCACGTCATTACAGCTTAGCGAGGTACCAGTCAGGTAACCCACTGCAAGTGACCATGTGCTGTCCTGCCACTACTGAAGGTATTTCATCTGCTGCCCCAGTTATGCCTTGGTGGTAGTTTAAGTTGATTCATTTAGCTTATGTTAATGATGAAGCTGAACCAGTTGCCACAGCTTTCCTAGTGACAGGTAACCAATTAAGCCACAGCAAGAGCCACTTCTGTCCACATAAACCCTCCCTACTACACACAAGTCTAACTCATGGCCTACTTTGGTACACAAGAATGTATTTCATCCAGATGGGAAGCCAGAAACAGCTTTACCTAAATTACTAAACAATGATCTGAAAATAAACAAACACAGAAGAACACAATCAGAATTAAGGAACGGGAGACTAAGATTAGCCTTGCAGGTTGATGCTCAAGCATTAAAACCTTCCCCCCTCCTCCCACCACAGGCACACAGTCAGGTTTTGTATTTCAGAGTAGTTTGCACCCAAGAGATCTTCCTGAAATGAGTCAGGTCACTTGTTTTGGGTGACCAAGTACGAAATTCCAGGGGTTTTCATTTAACACCTCTTCTTTCCCTGCCAGGAAGTCCTCCCCTAAAATATTCTCCTCCTTACACTCAGGAAGTAGGAGCTTTGTTACCATTTCTAATATTTTTGATCTCCAAGGAGCATCTTTTAGAAGATTATGACACACACAGGGTTAAAGTACATAAAAAGATTTAAAAGCCAGCAGAGAAACTATATGGGAAAAATAAATATAGTCATTGATCTGCACAGTGGGGTTTAGAGAGCAATCTTTTCAGTTTACACTTTATAAAATATGCACCAGGGCTGCATGTCAGACAGCTGCAGACACGTACGGTGAAGATATTTGAAATAATTGAACTAAAAACAAAAGATTAAAAAGCATGCCTTCAGCTCAGGAAGACTCCCCTTTCCACTCCAGAAATTTATAATGAAAAGTTTTATTTATCCAGTTTTGTGGCAAGAAAGCTTTTAGGAATGCCGTACTCCCTGAAGGCAAAAGCCAGGAACCTAAAAGGAGTTCCAGTACCCCGACTCCAGCAGTAATACATCTTCTCCCGTGCCAATTCCTCCTCCATTAAAAAATAAAATAATAATTAAAAAATTACTACTTCATAACCAAGTTGTCGTCTTTTTATTGTCTCAGAATAGCATAAACCAAAGTGACACTATTTTTTGCCCAATCTTCTGTAAAGGTTGAAAATTTTACAAATATGATTTTTCAGGGAAAAAAAAAATGTTTTTAGGAGACTGGTGGTGTTGCAGATCAAAGGTTTATTTCTCAAGTATTTGCTTAAGTCCTACTTGCTGCTCATGTAAAAAAATTACATAATTATAATTTCCAAACGGAGCGTGGCGAGGCACACAAAGGGATGTTTGCTTTCCACTGCATCATAACAGTAGAAGTGTGAAACAAGACATAGTTTTGGCACCCAGTAACTGAGGCTTTTTTAAGTAGAGCCTTTCATTTGGTTTTACTGGTTGTGCAACATTACCAACAGCCCAGATATTTAATTGAGCTATCAACTAGAACTTCAGACACGAATGAAGAACAGATGAGGTCACATTTCTGCAGGAACACCACCAGGTTTCTTCTCAAAAATATCTTTTATGGGAATGGCAAAGAAGAAAATTTCATTTGCAGTAGACAGCATTTCAATGTAAGTTACTTACTGTGTGCGTTTTACTCAGCAGTGCTCCTTCCTACATCAGGGAAGGCAGTGCCATTTCCCTGGTTTGGGAAGGAAGATACTACAAGAACAGAACTGTTCACTAAAGAAGCAGCCAACTGTTCAACTACCCAGACAAGCAAAGGAGTTACTTAAAAAAAAAGAATCTGCCTTAGGAAAGGATTTAGTGTATTCTAAAGAAAACTTTCATCAAGAAGAAAGGTATTGTTTTGATTACAGGACAGAAAAAGAGTAAGAGGATGAGTGCCATGAGGCCAAATTAGAGAAGTCTACAGCAAACATAAGTTTACCTCTGCGTATCAGAATACCATGTTTTTATCACCATAAAATTCCACCATTAAAGATATAAATTGCTTCCCACAGGAGGTTTAGTTTCCAGTCTACATTTGAACTCCTCAAGCGGTACTGTTTCAGCTGTTTAAAGCTCCTCACATCTTTAAGCTGAAGGGTGCAGCTCCACAGCACCACAAGGCAATCTGGACTGCGAGTTGCAGCTATTCTTCACCCAAATCCTCCCTGGTCCAGGAACCCGAAAGTCTACATTCCACACAGCAGTCAGATCTTCTGTTTCAGCAAGGTGAGCTTGCTGAAACCACTTCACCACCCAGTCACACAAGCACCAGAGGTAAGGGTAGAGGGGTAAGGTGTCAGATTCCAGGCAGCTCAAGTTTAAGTGTTCTAGGCTGAGCAAGGCACTATTCTTCCTGCTAGAGCCACACATGCTACACTAAAAGGCTGTCCCTGAATTAAAAAGAACAAAAAAACAAGTTATGCTCATCAGTTATTTACTAAACAACTTGTATCCAAGAGTTGAATTTGGAAGCTATGTAGCTGGCAGCACACAACAGAAAGCACGTGCCATATCTCTTAAGTGCTGTGAAGTCTCTATTGAGTTAAATACTCAGGGACTGCTTCTGTTACAAGCCCCTCCTCACATTCTCCTTGCATTAACTCTTTTCATGCTTTTTACCAAGCCACTTCTCACAAAGGCTTTGCTTTCTGAAACATTGAGTTACCTCAAAAGATAACAGTATATTCCCCATCTCAGCCTTAACCAGTCTGGCCCATCTATGCCTGTAGGAAGACTACCGGCAAAGATTCCCCACCATGAAAGCAGGAAAAGCTAACTCCTGCTAGCCACAGACAAAGATGATGGAGGATGAAGTATGCAAACAAGGGGCCAATTTCACCTGTAGCTATTGAGAGAATTGCTATCCTTCGATCTCATGCGTGAATGTTACCTTTCATATCAAACCCTAGCTAAAAGCTTCCTTACTGCTACAGAAGGCTGCAAAAGCAAACACAAAA